>JAJEJO010003680.1:130497-186347 GCA_020662805.1 Glaucomys volans
ATATATTTTTTTTTAAATTGTTATTCTCTTTCTTGGTTATATTGAAAAATTAGAAGTAGCACATTTCCAGATACATCAAAAAAATAAAAATGTTTTTCCTACTTCAAACATGGGTAATGTACATTTTCTGCCTTTTAGATATTTATACCTGGTACTCTTTCAATTTGTTTCGTTCATTAGATTTCTTCACTGATTCTTAAACATTCTGTGTGTAATTTAAAATGATTGAGAAAATTTCTATTGCTTGCTTCACTAAATGTGTCACAGTTTTGTTCAAAGTTTCTAAAATGAAATTCCAGCTTGGGATATCATAATCTGAGTGAATAAAGTAAAAGATTTGTAAATTCATCCAACATTGACTGAATAACTACTGTGTTCAAGTTCTTTGTTTCTGTCCCAGGTGCAAATAGAAAAAGAGTCACTCTAGAAGATTATGATGCATATAATTGGGGCATTGTATCTGAAATAAAGGCCAGAATAAATGACTTGCCATTATACAGCTTTTTTTTTTTTTAAAAAAAAGATGGTTGAGAGGATTAGAAAAGAGAAATCTGAAGGAGGTGAAATATGAACAGGTGGTCTTTAGGGATAAGCAGAATTTTGACATGTCATCTGGGAGAGAGAAAGAGGTAGCAGGGATTCCTGGAAACAGATGAAGTGTGATTAATATCTCAAAAAAGGAAAATGAGGGGCCACATTTGTAGCTAAGCATGACTGGAGTATAGAATATTCATTGGGGCCAGTGGGTGATAAGCTGGAATGGGAGATCAAGTCCTACTTAAAGAGAACTTCAATGTCTGATTCTACCTGTTCAAGAGGGTGATAGAACTGTTTTAAAGAGAGATTTGGTAACTTTAAAATAATAAATAATAAAAATTAGGTGCTAGTGGTTTCAGTAGGTGAAAACAGAAAGGTCTGTAGGTGAGAAAATCATTTATAAGAATTTGCAATAAACACTGTGGATTAAATGGGACCAGAAAAGATAGTGGACAGAAACTACCCAGGCTTTTCAATTGGATGAACACAGCTCTCAGTGGAGAAATCATGAACAATTAAGATCTGCTGGGAAAATGAACACAAAGAGTCATCTTTGGAAGATATAGCCTGGCAGGATAAACTAGGAGACTTGAAGGGAAGAGTTCGCTTGGGTTGCGGTAAGTTTGCACTTGGTGTGGAGGCCTCAGGTGATAATGTTTAGCATTCTGTAGAAAAACTGAGGCCTAGACCTTGAAATGAGCATGCTAGAGTGAAAAGTGAGGAATCAATTCCATATACACAAGAGTAAATGAGAAAGCTGAGGGAGCATACAGATGGTAAGACGGACAGGCGTATTAAGAGAGTAACATTAAACATTTTGTTTAAATGGAGGTGGTGAATGGGAAGTGGAGCTGCAGCAAAATCAAAACAGAAATACCAAAAATCACATTAAAAGAAAATCTAATGTATCTACCACAGTGGAGAGGGAAATATAAAGTATAGACAGAACAAGGATGAATTACTCACTCATAAAACAATATATTATGATTATCCACTTGAATATGCTGTCCATACATGTGTATACTAATGTGGCATATTACCTTGTACATCTGTAACCGTATAATAGAATTATCAATTGATATATATATTTATTCTAAATTAATTTTTTTCCAAACATAAGTAATTACTATGATTCAAACGATTATGATCTATCACATACTTGCAGGGAAATTCTATTGGGGATGTTGGATTTGAGATTTTACTAAGAAGATATTAAAATTTAAGTTTCTGCACTTGCTGTACCACACCCCCCACAATCTTGAAATTTAATAAGAAAGTTTTCCAATCAGACCCAAAGATAGTTTTCTTTCTTGACATCTGAATTGCAAATGTTTTGATACACTTTCACTTTTCAAAGACAATATTTAAACTTTAAAGACTGATGGAACCTTAAAGAATCAGCATAAATATATTTTCACAATATATTTAGATTTCTTCAGTTTCTTCACTCTTAGTAATCTTCACTTCCCAATCTTCTTGTATCTAAGTGGAAGAAAATGGCCTGGCAGTAAGTCACCTATGGTAATCTTCCATACTTTTCCCTCTATTTAGCTGGGCTGAAAGCATGAGGCTGAGGACCAAGCTTTAATGGAATTCATAGGCCTGAGGGAGACATTCCAGATCCAAATTATAGCACACATATCAGAAATTCAATATCTTTTTAAATTATTCCATCTCGAACATCTTCAAGTCTTTTTATTTTTATTTTTATGTTTTTCACTTTCAGGTTTCTTGGAATCCAAAGTAATTGCAGATCTTCTAGAAGGGCATATATTAACATTTCTAACCATTTTTGCCAATGAACCCTTTGATTCATGGTTCCCTGTATTAACATCTACTAGATCAACATTCCCCAGAAAACAGTGTGACCTAAGAAAATGATGGCAAAATAATTTCTCTACTTAAACTTATCAAAAGGTTGACTCCTTTAATGGAGCCCAATATTCAATTATCCTAAAAATATTTTTCTGACATTATCTTAGAAATAATAAAAATTGCATTGAAAATACTTTATTGTGCCCCTGAATGGTATATGATACTCAAATCTGAATAGATTCCCTTAAATAGATTGCACATAATGCAGACAGATGATAAAATCATAGAAACAAATAATAATAAGACCCAAGTATGATCTCACCCAAAAGTAGAATGAGTAGTCAGTGCTACCAACACCCATGGGAAGACCATTCATAGATTAATGTATTCCTTGTATCATTCAACACATTTTACAGTGTTTTTTTTTAAACAATTATATTTCTCAGATATTAGGTAGACAGTGCATAAAAGATAATACAATCACATTTTCTATTTTTAATTCTGTGACTTTCCTGAACTTTCCTTTGGACAGCAAGAAGAACACTATTTCTATACGTGGCCTTACTATTCTGAATATGACACACTGCCACATTCTGACACTCGAATAAAAAGAAAAAGAATCATTCAGCCACTTAAGCAAGATAATTTCCTCCATTACAGTTATAGGCCACATGGAGCTTTGATGGAAACATCTGAGAAGTATGCAAATTTATTTTCATATCTTCTTTTTGTTGACGGACTCTTTTCTAGAGAAGGAAACAAAACCTTAATTTTGTAAACTTCCTCCACTAAGACAGTCCCCAGTGAAAAATCAGGGAAAATAATATTTTGATTTTAAAATAGTCCTCTTGCCTTTTCATCTAATAAACTGTATATTATAAGCTAGTCCTAAGACCTTTCATTTTCTGTTAACTTTTTTCCATTCTAATCTTTGAACCCATGAGTCAAAACTAATTCATAATTTATATTGATAAGCCTGACAGGACGTGATTCTGAATTTGGACTACTTTGCAGTGAGAAAAGAGAAGAGAGATTTGCTAAGGGTGCAAAAGGGAAAAATTTTAAGACTATTAACCACAGGTAGCTGCAGCTGACTCATAAAATATCACACAATAGCATCAACATTAATTGAAAAATGTATGAATCTTCAAATTACAGTAGGAAATGTTTCTGGTGTGCCAGGAGACATGCAAAGAATACTGCTACAGGATCTGCCTGAAGGACAAGGTCAGTATCAAGACTTATTGTTGTCAGTGTTATTTGTAGCTTGGTTTGATTGGAATTTGATGATGAGATAATAATTTATCAACATTTACATGTTATACATAAAAAATTTGCAAAATATTCTCTTGCATAGTTTGCTTTTTTAAAGAGTCACACTGCATTTCAAACATTTTAAAACTGAAGAGACAAACCAAGGATAGGCTGGTCTCCCTAATAAATCACAGGGTTACTGTCAACTATTATAGATACCAATGTTGATACCCAACTATCTGTTTCTTAGACTCTATAAACACTTTTGTTTGAAACTTAATTATACATTTTGCTGGGAAGTTATCAAGTGCAGGGTAGATAATAAAGGTAAAATTCTATTGATAATTAACAAAGGGATTTAGGTGCATTCAGTCTAGAAATTAAAAGTAACCTTTAAAAAACAATAAAGATTTTCAAGATTGAGAACTGATGACTTTAGTTACACCAGTTTATAATGTCAGAGAATTTTTTAATTAAAGAGAATCTTGGAGTACCCAATCTCCTTGTCAGTAATTGAATCTCTCTACTGTGTTTTCAGGTTAAAGAGTCTCTCTTTGAACCTATTTCTTCTCTAACATGATTCCAGTTGCCTTTCTACACCAAGTACAATCTTATGTACGTTATTGTGTTTAGGAGGCATTTTTCAAATGGAAGTTTCTAGAATTCCATAGGGTTTTTGTAAGGATTAAATGGTTATAAAATCCAGTGAATGCAATAATGAACAGAAAACAAAGATCTATTATTATATTTTATCATTCCAAAGCATAACTCTTAATGGACTCATACTATTTGAAGACAGGTCATTCAAATACCATTAGTGATTGCATTTTGAGGTCATGTTGTGATGCCTCAAAATCGTAGTTAATGGTGAAGATGCTCTAAGTTATTATGGGTTCTGCCTCTGTCAATTTCCAGACATATCCCTGGAAAGATTCATTGGGGAAGAGTTTCTTTTGCTCTTCTTTATTAATTTTTAAAATCATCACACTTTTCACATTGTTCCTTTCCATCTACTGTGTATATCTTAGAACAATCACCCATATTCTTGTATCTTAGAAAACACAAATTGATACTTTGTTACACTACTTTATAGATATTACTAATATTACTTGACCACACCATCCTTAGCCTCATCATTCCAAAAGAAAACAGCTATCTTAAAGTGTATTCTCTCAGTCTACCTTCTATATAAGCATGTGTGTGGGTTCAATGAGAAATAAGCAGCATCATTTTGACTTCGATTATTTTTTCAATTACATAAATGAATCCTAGCATGAGTCAGTTTCCAATTTTTTCACTTTATGATACCAAAGTACTTATAAAGAAAAAAGCTTCCCTTAGCTCACAGTTTTAGAAGCAGAAAATGTGTGTTGAATTTTGTAGGGCCCCCTTTGGCTGTGTGACATCATAGCAGATGTATCTTGGTAGGAGTGCATGTGAGAAGGAAGGATCACATATATGACAGGAAGCCAGACTGAGAAAGGTTCAATCCTGTGACACACCAGGTCCTTGCCTTATGAAGTTCCCAAACCACCACACTTGGAACCAAGCTTCTAATACCTGAACTGTTGAAAGACACACTCAAACTATACCCGAACCACAGCATGCCACCCAGGTCCTCCAGCGTTCAATGTCTTCTCATAGTGCAAAGTGCAATAATTTCATCCTCAATAGTCCCAAAGTCTCAATTTATGCAAGTATCACTCAAATATCCAAATCCAAAGTCCCATCTAAAACTCAGGCAAACTGTTATGAGCTGTGAGCCTCAAGACACAAGTTTTATGTGTCCACAATAAGATGACAGGACAGCGATAGAATAGGCATATCTGTTTCAATAATGGAGAAAGAGGCAAGTAGAAAGGAGTAATTGGCTCAAGGTAAGACTAAAACTGGGTGCAGAAAGCCTGGGGCAGTCCCAGGCAGTGAACCCTGAAGAGAGGCCAGTGATCCATGAAATGATTCTGCCCTTCCAGGCCTCTGGGCCTGTGATGGGAGGCACAGTCTCAAAGGTTTCTGAGATGCCCTCAAAGCCTTTGTCCTGTTGTCTTGCCAGTTGTCACAGAGTTTCCTTTTATCCACACTAATCTTCTTATCAAGTGGAAGCTCTTCCACACCCTGACAAGCTTTGTCCCTTCCTGAATTGGACTGCAAATTTTTCCAGTCTTTCTGCAGTATCCATTTGATCCTGAATCTCTCTGTAAATCTGACTAATGGCCAATAACATCCATGCCACATCCCAAATGTTGTTTAGGAATTTCTTTTGATAAATACCTTAGGTAACCACTTTTCAATTTAGTGCTCATAAAACTCAAGGGTATGAACACAGTAGAATCAAATTCTTTACAAACAGGTAACAAGGATGATCTTTACATCAATTTCCAGTTGGATTCTCATTTTCATCAGACTAGTTGCCTGGTCTCTTGGTATTTCTGAGCACTCACCAGAATGACCAGTTATGCTCCACTTACAGAATTTAAAGACCATTTCTATCCTGCTCCTTCAAACTCTTCCAGCCTCTATCAATCAATTCCAAAATCATTTCCACATTTTCAGGTATGATTATAGTGATGATTCCATTCCTAGTATCACTTTTCTGTACTAGTTAGTCTTCAGTTATTATAATTAAATACCCAAGGCTGAGTATTTAGTTAAAAAGAAGGTATTTTCATTTCAGTTTTGGATGCTGAAATTCTAAATAGCATAGAGCCAGTTCTGGTGAGGTTCCCCTCAGCTGTATCACATCACACATGTAGATGGCAATGGGGTAGATAGAAATGGAAGTGAGAGTGAGAGATTGCTTGGCAATGAGGAAATCCAGAGTGAAGAAGAGAGGCCGTTGTGCAATCTGCCACTAGTCTCCATCTCTTACAGTTCCCACTACTTCTCAGCACTCCACATGTTGAAGCAAGCCTCCAACACATGGACCCTTGTGGGATGCACACCAACCTTATTCAAACCATAGCAATTCTATTGTATATGCCCCACCTCCTGTTTTCTGTTTTCCTCTCTTTTATTTTTGAAATTTCCCCATGGGTTCCACAGCTATGACCATTAATCTTAATACCTACATGAAAATTATAGCTATGACTTTCAATGTCAATGCCCACATCACTATCAAGCCTTTTTTATAGTCAGAATTATGCCATGCCTCTGTTTTGTAATATTTCATTTTATTAGCACATATGGCTTCATGTAAAGCTTTCTTTTATTTATTTAGGAACCATTAGGTTGTTTGCAGTTTCATAAATTTACTAAGAGTAATGTGATAATATTATTGCCCTTCACGCAAATATATGTTTCCCTAGGTCCAGAGTCTTGAGTATATATCCAAATACAAGTCTGGACCCCAACAATTTCTTGTTAATTTTACAACATGAATATCTTATTCCTTATTATAAGATGGTTGTCTTAATCATAATTCATGTTGTTAATTTTATATGATGGTTGTCTTATTCCTTATTCCTGCAATCCATTTATACAACATCAGCATTTTGTTTCTTATTGCCTAGGTTCAGAGTCTTGACTGTATATACAAATAGAAACTCTGGGCCATATAATATTTGCATTTTGATATTACAGAATGGATGTCTTATTCTTTATCACCATTTGTGGTCAGGTTAGTTTTCTAGATTTCAACCTTCTTAAAGCCATGATAAGCTCTCAATAATTTTTCGTGTCTTTAATAACGCAATATTTGGCAAAGAATTGTTTCCATTCAATCATTTTGTTTTTAATTTTTTGGAAGCTGGTGGATAGAATTCATGGAATTCACGTGTTATGTGTGAAAGATTATATCTGTTTTTTCCTAAACTTTAAATGAAATTTATGTCTTATTTCACTCATAAATATAGGCTAAAAAACCTTCTAAACAACATTAGTTGTATCTGTGATCTTTGTAATTCACAGAAGTCACAGATACTTACATTTCACTTTGTCTCAAAATATTTCTTACCTTTACTACTTTTAAAAATTATGGTAGTTATTAAAACTTTCCCTATACATTATTATTTGTTGTCTTAATACAGATGTACACATACTAGAACATTGCAACTTAAAAATATATTTTGATAATTATAATATGCTTGAAAATTTTTTCTTCTTTTCTAATCCTCTACATTTTATGTGCTATCCTTATAAGAAGATCATAGGATTTACCAAAGGTTTATGGTGTAAAAAAGGTTAAGAACTCCATTAAACACTAGTTCTTAATCCTTTTCATTGCTCTTTTCTCTTCCTGGCAGACTGTAGAGTACTTGCAACTCTTAGTGTATTCGGGAATGTCAAACCCTTAGAGACAATTTGTTAATTGAAAATGAAGCAATGTCACTTTGTGGTTATCTTGATGCCTGTCTGTTTTTACCTAAACCAGGGTCTCCTTAGGGAATCAAACGTGTGCATAGCACAGTCACATAATTCACATAACCACATCATGACTCTCAGATACAAGTAGAAAGAGAAGGAAAACACAAGGACTTAGCTGCATTGTTCAGTTTCCATAGTATCAGCCCACTTGAGAAAAGTGCCTCTCCTTTCAATCTGTTTTCCCACTTAATCTGCTGAGTTCCTCTTCAGTCTGATTATTTCAGGTAGAATGATTATGTTCCTGAAATCTTCAATAAGTCAAGCTGTACATGTGCTTCTAATTGCAGTGACTCTATCTTACAAAACAGATTTCTCTCCCATTCTCCAGAGAAGACATGTGGCCTTCTTATACCAGGTCTCTCTAACTTCCACTGTGGATGGTTAAGGCAGCCATCATCTTGTGTCAGGTAATTCTAGCAGGAGACAACATCCAGGAACTAGTTCATCCTTTTAGCAACTCCTAAGAAGAAGTGCTAGTCCTATACTATTTGCAACTTTGGCAAAGCTTAAATTCTGATAACTCAGTAGGACTTAGTCTTCAACTGGGACTGTGCTTCATGACTTCAAAAACATGGAGAAAGCTAGACGCATTATTCCTCTCATTCTTGGAGCCATGTAGGTATGTAATCCCATGTTCATTATTTTATTTTTCTGTCCTGCTTTTTTTCAGTCTCCCCCCACCTTGTTTTTCCCCCATTGGGACATATTTTTATTTGCATTAGTTTCCATTTCTTCATGGCACCAGAACTGATAGGAGAAGTTCCAGGACCCGCAATCATCAAGTTCTTGACCCATAAAAACTGGTGGTACAATTCCAATGTGAACATTAGTCTGAAGGCAGAAGACTGATGTCCAAGAATAAAGATAATCAGACAGGTAAAGGGATTTCTTCCTTCCAGAGCCTTTTGTTTTATTCAGGTCTTTAACAGATTGAATGAAGACCACCCACATTAGGGAGGGCAATTTTCTTTATCTACCAATTCGAATGTTAATCTTACCCCAAAACACCCACAAAGGAATGTCCAGAAAAAATATTCAGCCAAATATCGGGGTCTCCTGTGGCTTGGTCAAATTGACCCCCAAATTAACATCATTGAGTTCAACTGTATGTCCTTTAAATCATGTTTATTGTTGGCAAATATGAAGACATTTATGTCTTCAGTTTCTTCAGAGAATTCCCAATATCCTTCATCTTCACTTACTCGTTTTCAATTTTGAAACCTGGATATTTTCTAGTTTTAAGAATTGTCCCTAGAAATCCACTCAGATCTAGGTTGTTGAATCTTCCATGTAACCCAGGGGAAGTAGAGGTGTCCTAACTCTTTAGAATGATTTCCTTTCTTTTGTTCCTTCTTTAAGGTTCTAGACCTCATATATTATGACACCTTTTTTTCCTATCCAAGTAGCTTTCTTTTATCAACTTCCCTCTCTTCCATTCATTCAAGAATTTTGTCTTCTAGCATATGTTCTTTTTACTCATTTCACCATGACTCATATCTCTTAAGTGACTTGAATGTCCTTAAACTTGGTTCATTCTACTTCCAAATTTACTGTGATTTGGGGCCTACAATTTTACTTATTATCAATCTTAACAAACAACCCTCTAGATCCTGAACCTTGTTATTAGTTTAACTGAACCACTCATAAAATCTTAAATTCTACTAAATCCATCTTTTATCCTATTTTCTGCCATTTCAGATTATTCTTTGTTGACACCACTATTTGTCTTCTATTGCCCCAGAATCTTCTTTTTCTTTCCGAATATTAGCAGGTTTCTCTGGATGACTCTCTAATCCAGCTATTACAATCTGGGTCACTGATAAATCTCTTTTTTGCCAACATTCTTAATGTTTTCACTTGCTAGTTTTCCAGAACATGTTCTCTGAAAAATCCTAAACTTGAATCATTCTAACTACTTATGGTCATTGCCTCTGTATAAGGGGTATTAACAGATGCTTAAGAAAAATTATGCTTCTAATGTCAAATGGCATCCTAAAAATATATAATCTTAATAGGCTAATACATATAGCTCATTCAGCCTCTTAGTTAAACATGAGAGGAATCCATGATGTATTTTCTGTTTACCTTCATTTCTAGGCATATTATCCAGTAACTCTCTCTTTACATTTCTGTTAAGAACTATGAGAGGTCTGAGATTTTACCCTAATTGCCAGCTAACACATATCCTGCCACAGTTTCATGGGTGTTATCAGAAAACATGAGACCCTGGGGCAAGTATGTGAGGTAAAGAATGCAAGTTTGCTCAGAAGGAAGTCTGACTTTGGCCCTCAGCTTCTACAAGTAATCTCTAAACCCTTGGAATGTACTGCTAGATTAACGCATCTTCATTTTTCTGGGGGACTTGAGCCATGTCAGATAGTCTAACAATGTGATTTACAGTGGGAGGTTTTGTAGTTCCAGACAGACTCCTAGAGGGCCTGAGTACCCAGGGTGCATAGAGGCAGTCAGTCAATCAGACCTATGTGATGGAACCCCAATAAGGACTGTGAACATCAAGGCTCAGGTGCACTTCTTTAGTGGGATAACATTCATTGCATACTACTGCACCTCAATATCAAAAGAGGACACTGTCTATCCACAGGGAGATAACCAGTGGATGTTTATTATGGTCTGAATATAAATTGTCCCATGAAAAACTCATGAACTGCAAACAGGATATTCAAAGTAACAAGGTTTAGAGGTGAAACAATTAGATTATAAGATCTGTAACATAATGGCCTATTAATTCATTTGGTGATTATTGATTAAAATGGATCATTGGGTGGTAACTGTAGGCAGGTGGAGCATGACTTGAGGAATAGGTCATTGTGGGTGTACCCTTGGGGATCATATTTTATTATGGCTTCTCTCTCTCTCTCTCTCTCTCTCTCTCTCTCTCTCTCTCTCTCTTTCTTTCCCTCCTTCCTGGCTGCCATGAGCTGAGCAGCTTTCCTCTCCCACATTCTTCCACACTTTGGGGCAAGATGAATGAAGTTAGCCAACTCTGGACCAAGAACTCTAAAACAAATGAGTTCAAAGTAAAATTTTCTTCCTGAGTTGTTCTTGTCTTTTCAAGTATTTTGGTCACAGTGACAAAAAGCAACTAACACAAGTATCCATGCTTGGAATTCTCCTGAACACTGTCCCATGAATCTCTTTTCTTGGCTGATTTTAATCTGCATTCTTTTGCTGAATAAATTACAGTCATGACTATAACCATCTTTCTGTGAATTCTATGAGTTGTTCTAGGAAATTGCCAAAACCGATGGTTGGTGTGGGAAGAATAGAGTTACTTTGGATAGGCAGAGAGGAGTGAAGGGAGGGGAGGGTATAAGGGGGTAGGAAGGATAGTAGAATTAATTGGACATTATTACCCTATGTACCTATATGACTACATGACTGGTGTGATTCTACACTATGAACAACCAGAAGAATGAGAACTTAAACTCCATATATGTAGGATGTGTCAAAGTGCATTCTACTGTCACGTATAACTAATTAGAACAAATTAAAAAAAAAACTTTAAACTCTAAAAAAACCCCCTAAAACAAACCAAAAACCCAATGGTTGGTGTGATGGACCCCTAAACTTAACAATTGATTTCAGAAGTGAGAGTGGTCATGTGGACGCTTCCCTAACTTTGCAGTGAGATGAAGGATTTGAGATACCATGTAGTAAGCAGCATGGGTTTCACCTATGCATTGGTTTCTCTTCTTTCTCCACATCTCATGGGACCATGATGGAGATGACCTGGGTAGGTGCTACATACAGAGTAGGCATGCAGCATTACTGCTCTACTTTGAACACAGGGAACATGAATCCTTGATACTGGGTACTACCCAGAAGACATTCTTCATCCTCCAATGCTGCACAAACCCACCATTTGCTCTGGACAGTCACTATCTATACCTTTCAATGTTATTTATTTAGAAGGATTCTTGAGAAGGTAGTGCTTATTTAAAGGACAATTATTGCCTCCTGCCTGTGACCTGCACAGGGAGGGAGTGGCTAATGATCAGAGGTGTGAGCTGGCTGTGAAATAAAAGCTATGAAAGCACTACATTAAGAAATAAAGAAAAAAAGGCAAGAATTATGTATGTTTTCAAAGCAGGGTGTGATGAGTTGAGCAGACCTGATTGGTCTGACCCTAACAAAAAGTAAACCATGTGAATGTTTTTATTTATAGAGGTACAGACCAAAGGGAATCAGTAAGGAGCTAGTTCAGGCTAACAGGATGTTTGGTGCTTGGCAGGTTACGCCCATCTTCCAGCGGCTGTTTATGATCCTAGGGTTATGAAGTTAAGGCAGGGTGCCAACATGATCTGGGCTTTTTTGAACCAGGGAATATCACCCAGGTTCCCAGAAAAGCAGCTTCCCTGCCTTAATGGTGCAAACAAAATCCATAGTCATACACTACTCCCAACAGCCTTCTTTGTTTGATGTGCAGAAACATGTAAACTCATGGAGAGTGTCTTCAGCCACTTGTGACTTAATCACTAAACTACTTACACTTGTCCTAAAGTACTTTACAGATCATGATTTTGTGCTGTGTTCAAATTCCCATTTCTTTCTGAAATATGTGGATCATTGTGAAGAATAATATTCAACTTTAAAAACTGTTTTTTGCAAATATCACAACCCCAAGATATTCTTAAATTCCCTTTTGGAGCTACCCTGTCAATCATGAATCATCTGCCCTTCCTCGGTCTTGTAGTACATGAGTCTGTTGTTCTTGGTTGCTTAAATGACTTTTTTTCTCTACTGAATCATGCAGGGAACACTTCTGATTTTGTCTTGTTATACCCTGGGTAGCACAGTGCCTACCATGTAAGAACTACTGGGAAATTTGTTTACCTAAAGAAATATTTCTCATTCTGAGGACAAGGAATTTCTATTCTATTGAGTACGTTTAATGATGACTACAGAGCAAAAATGAAGTTTTAGTTTTCCAACTACATTCGTGTGATTGAATTAATTAGTTTGAATTAGCAATTCAAAATTTCACTTTGTGTCTATTAAGCTCCTTTTTATGGGCCCAAATACCACTTCTTTCCTGGAATCTAGCCTTGCTTCTTACTATGTCCACTTCTTCCATCTGAGTTCAAGTCATTTTTCCCTTTCATCTGTTTTTCTTAACTGCTTCCAGCCTGTCATTTTGCTTCATCTTTCCCCTCTAGAGTCTCATTATAGCAGCCAGAATGATCTTTTAAATATATAAGTCAGATTCTGCCTTTTCTCTACTCAGACCTCTGCAATGATTTCCTCATTGACAAATTCTGTACAATGACCTCCTTAGGGCTTTTGCATTGTCTGTTTCTGCTACCTGAAACTCTCTTTCCATCAGTTAATCCGCAGGAACAACCACCAACTTTCTTCAAGTCACTGAACAAAAGTCACCTACTTAACAAGTACCTGCCTAATGAAAACTATCCCAATTGCTCTGTGTGGAATTACAAATTGTGCCCATACCAAAGCATTCCTGATCTCTCTTACTTCAATTCTTGCTTTCTTTTTCAGTAAAAGTTAAATTCCCTTCCTTACTAAATAATGTACCCTTTTTACTTGTGTATGGTTGATTGCAGGTTTCCGTCATAATGTAAGCTCCATGAGAACAGAAATCCTCATCTGCTTTTTCCACTGATGGTTATAGTGCTTAGATCAGTGTTTGTCATGTAGTACATGGTCAATAAATACTTTTTTCTATGAATGAGTTAATGAATGTCTCAGGCAATATTATACACTTGTTACTGTTTTGCTATTTTGTGTTGCTTCAAATTTGAAGAGGGACAGTGAAGGGTTAAGTAAGGATAACAGACAATAAGGACACATTCTTGACAATGTGGAACTATGAGTACTTAATAAGTTGACCCACATTATTCCCTCCAAAGACCACTTGATGGTAGTAGTATATGTTGACATAGCTTTTTACCTACACCAACCTGTGTGAACTGGTTCACATTGTGTTTGGGTATCTGTTTCTAGAGAAGAATTCATACAAAGTAAAGAGCGATTCTTAACTAAGTATGCTAATATTTGAGCATTTTAATGTTGCTGGTTTCCTATCACTCAGTGTGTTTCTTTTCCTATAAGGTCATCTATTTCCTATGTTTATTGAAATCTGTTACTTCTCTGTCCTTGCAAATCATAGAGTCTGGCTCTTATCTTTGCTCTGGTAACTGTAGGAGAAACAAGAGCAGAGATCTGTCTCATATGAATGGCAGCAACACATTAAATAGGGTGTGGTTCCTACTGTGTCAATCATGCCTTTGGGTGTTGGAAGGTCAGAAGCATGATTCCAAGATCTTGCTTTTGGGGTATGTGGTTTTCGACTGATAACACAATGAAAATGTGTGTTTAGTAGTGAGGGTGACAAAAGTTGAATCTTTAGAAGTTCAACTTTAGAAGCTAATTATTAATAAGTCATTGTGCCGCAGTATGCATGGCATTTTGACCATGTTTTATAGTAGTGAAACTTATGAGTATATTCTCTGTAAGTTTGATCCAATTATTTTTTTCAGTTTTTTTCCTTATTCTCCAAGTAAGAAATAAGAAAGATTAGGTTTTAACAATTCTAGATGTTTTCTAAAGATAAAGTTTTCTTTAGTTCTCTCTTTTATAAGATGCAACTATAATATATCTTAAGGTTTCTTTAAGTATCCTCAATTTTATTTATTTCCCCTCATTATGCTAAACATTTACCATTAAAAATTTGATTATTTTCTGCCTGTAGTTTTTTTATGTGTCCCACTCTTAAAGGACAAGTTACCAGGTTTGCTATACTCTATTCATATACTGAGTTAAGATCTGTCGGGGATAAAGTTGAAAGACAATATTGTGAGCAATGCCTGAAATAGGACCAGACAGAGATAATATTCGGCCTCTTCAGAAACAAGTTTGTGCATGAACTTGTTCTTCTATTTAGATCTGATGAATATTTCCTACTTCGAAAGTAGATTGTTCAATATACTTCCTGGCGAAGTCTTCTGGTGCCAGAATATATCATGCTTTTCCTTTTAAAGATCTTTCACAGAGATCACTACTTTCGAATCATTTGAGCTAATCCTTACATGCTGGGTTCTGTTACTACAAACACTGAGAAAAGCAAACACTAAATTTCAAGCATTGGTGAAAGTGAGCCCCTTCGAGGTCTCACCTTGCCAAGTGTTTCTCTCTCTTCTTCCTCTCCCTTCTCTTTCCCTTCCCTTCCCTTCCCTTTCCTCTCCTCACCTCCCTGTCCCTTCCTCCCTCCCTCCCATATTACTTATTTTTAAAGAATCAGAATTTCCTTTTCTTCCTCTTCTTTTTAGTTTCTAAAGAGCAGGATTATATTTACCTACAGGTAAATGTTCCTTCCCCCTAACAAGATAGAATGCTTAATAATGCCGATTTATGCTTGAGATACAACCAACACTATCCCAAAATAGTAATGGCAGTGAATATAATAGTAATATAATAGTAAGGGCAATTAAATACAATGATACACATTTTGTCACCTTATTGTTTTCCATTAACTGCACAGGTTCATTTACTGATTTATATGCAGGAGTCAAAGAGGGTTTTGAAGAAATTCTCTCAGTATTTGTCCTGAAAATTCATTTTCCAGGAGAGCAAGAGAGATTCTCTGGTATTGCTATTATTTTCTTATAGGGCCCAGAGACTAAAAGTGTCAATTATTTTTAAATAACAATATATTTTCTAGAGTTCTGTGTGATTAACAACAGTAAAAATTTCACATCTTTTAAGAATAGTTACAGTACAAATATCCTTGTGAGTTTTGCATTTACAAGCTCAACTGATTGTTAACAATAATCTGAAGAGGACAAAGATGTGATTTGTTCCAGATGGAATAGTTTGGCAGTGGCAAAAATGGAGTTTTCTCCTGGATTATCTGAGCAGGAGTCAGGAGATACCATCTTTGGGTCTTAAAAGTCTCGCAAGAGATTTTTCAGTTCAAAGCAATAACCACATCCAACACATTTTTGGTTTTCATAATTTATTATCCACAGGAATGCACCAAATGTACAAGAGTTCATCATCATGTGAGGCAATCCATTGCAACATTGGGGGTTCTAGCTTTTAGAATGATTTAAAAGTTTGGTTGAATCTTTCCTTCCTGAAAGATTCAAACATTTGAATCCTGTGTTGCCTGCCAGATAACTACTTAACTAAATTAATTTGATTCCCAATGACATACCCAATGCACTTTCAACTAATCTCAGTGTGAGATTTTTTTCATGGTTTCACATCTTTGTCTTAGACTTGACTTTGCAATCAAGTAGAGTTAAATCACTTCTAATCACCCAACTATAATTTTATCTTCTGAAAAATGACACTTTTGGATCTAATCAATTTTTCCCAACTGACACTGTACTGCATTTGATGATCAAAGATAATGAGAAAAAAATGTGGGGAGATAGTAGAGAAGGAATTGGAGTTGAGAAATTACCCAGTGTCCTTTCAGAATATTTCAAATAAAAGTTTAAATTCTCTAATTTGGTTAAATAAATATTACAATTGAGTAATTAATTAAAAACAAATTTTGTGTATCATTTAAGATTTGCAGGCCTTGATTTTGTTCTATACTTTGCCAGCTCTGTCCATTACCTGGATATATGCAGATATTCACTACATGCTTAATAGGAGCAAAGTTATAGTTTACAAGTCAAACTAAAGTTTCAGAAGAATTTTTTCAAAAGACAAAAATGAACACAGATTTGACTGACAGCAGAAGCATTTTTGGAATCCTTAATTTGGAAATGTGTCTTTAAAATCCATCAGTGTCTTCCTGGGGAAGTTTTGCACAGTGGCAATCAACTACCAAACATTTCTCCATTTGTACAATGGAAGCAGGATATTCAAATTTGGGTAATTAAACTCTGTCTCTTATATTAACTTCTAAAAAATAAAGGCAGGTCCCCATTCTTGATACACAAAGCTACAATCCTCTATTTTCTTTTAAAATAGATAAGAATTGTTTAGAATAATAAGCAAATTATTTAGAATTAACGATTTTGAATGTATGAACAATAGTGAATTTGTTTACAGGGTTTTCCAATAGTTCAGGTCAATGTACCTGGAAGTCCCACTGACATGATACTTGGCAATACTATAAAGTGGGTATTGTGTATGTGCAGATACAAGCAGTTGGCATTTCTGTTTGGTATAGAGCAAATTCACATACTGCAATTCTAAAACATGCTTCAAGTATGTTGTAGCTTTCATTTTATATTTCCTTCTAGCATAAATTACTATTAGTTTAGTTTTTATTCGTTATAAACCTGTTTTTTCCTAAATACTTTAGTCTTCAGTTTGATGTATATTTGTATTTATAGAATTTTTTACTTTCCGATACTGTATTAGTCAGCTTTTTGTCACTTCAATGAATTACCTGATACAGATTCCTTATGAAGAAAAGGGGCTTATTTAGCTCACAGCTCTGGAGGTTAAAAGTACAAATAGCATAGTGTAGGCTTGGCAATGTGAGATGCCCCTGGGTTAGATCACCTCGTGGTAGATGATGGATGACTGATGGCCATGGCAAATAGTGGGTGTGAACAAGCAGGTTACACTTTGAACCAAGAAGCAAAAAATGTTAGGTTTAGCTGTACCTCTTCCTTTTATAACAATCCCAAGGAAGGAGCCATGAAAGGGTCATACAACCACCACCTTCACAGACACACACTCTTACCCAGGACCTCTCCACAGCTCTGGCCCGTGGACTGAGCCTCAAAACACCTGAACCTTTGAGAGGGAGTACAGTTAAACCATGTCTAGCCCACAGCAATCATCTGTATGTAAGTATTCAAAATGAATGACTTCACTTCAAATTTTCTTGAACAATGGCACTGGAATGTGAGTGGCATTTATTTTTTATAAGCATTAAACATTTATAATTTATTTTTATAATTAGCACGTTAATTGTGCACATTAATAAGATTCATTGCTATTTCCATACATGCATGTACTATGCATTGATCATGTCCATACTGACATTTTTAAAACTTCGAAATAGGCAGAAAAATGAGCAGTCTATGGGCAATGGTGAGAAAGTGAGAGAGACTGAGAGGAGTGAGAGAGAGAAAGAGCATGCTAGTCCCTGATTATGAAGTCATGTTAAATCTCCACAACTTTTTATTGTACTTAATTAAATCAAAATTCTCATTTTCAATATAGTATAAAGAAAAAAATTTAAATCCTGTGCTTATCCATCATTAAAATGTATATATACATATATATATAATAAAATCTATTTTTTATTGAATTCCATTCTGACCATAATTAAGTTGCTGACTGTCTTAATTTCATATTTAATCAATATCTGTGTAGTAATATTGAAAGGTGCACTGAGAAAGGATAGCATGTGCTGACTGCGTCTGAACTGTGTTAACTTCCCTGTATCTCCAAGGGTTTTTTGGACTTAAAATTAGACTGAGATTCCTGTCATCCCTAAAGAGACCATGAACATCTGATTAGTGCAATTACTTAACTCTTGGACAACTTCTTAAGAAAGTAAACACCTGGATGTCAGATGTTTCCTTTATTATCTTAATATTATGTTTTCATATAGCAATAATACAAAGGGAAGGGTTAAACATCATGTGATTTTTTTGTCTTTAAAGTTTGCCTTAGTTTGCAAAATCCAGAAGTAATTAATCAAAAATTAGCATCTTTGTTTCTGTGCTTAAAAATTAAGCACTTTTTTCAACTTTCAAATATTGCAATCATTTCAATTTTCAAATAAGCTGCTAACCTATTCCAGTATTTTAGACATGCTCATATTAATATTTATGGTTATATTTAATGATTAGTGTATGTGCCCTGAATGTGTTTCATAAACATTGAAAAGAAATGAGTCTTAGGATGCAGTTTCTCAATAATTTTAATTTTTCTACTATCTTCTCTTCACTCTTTGGGTCTCTTCCTACACTGAATGGTTGGTGATTAGTTTAATTTTTATACTACTAGGTAATTTTTAAAAGGCCTTCTATTACTTTCATTTCTTTAATTATTTAGATACATTTCAGATTTCAATCAAAATTTTCTACTCTTTCTCTCCCCATCCCAGCTCAACTTGTAGTCAGTCCTTTTCTGAAATGAAAAAGTAATACACAATTTATTTCTTCTTTTCTTGGCCCGTCAACTTCTTCCTCCTGCTTGCCATTCATGTTTCCGCCCATCCAAATTTGGAGTCAGAGAGGGAAAAACTTCATTGGACAGCGTTCAAGCTGAGGATGGTTTTGGTGATTGTGGCATATTTTCAAAATAAACTTTGTCATTGACACTTGGAGAATCCTCCATTACTGAATGTTTATCCTCTATACTTTTCTGAACACACATGAAACCCTCTTCTCCAGTTTGATGCCCTCCATTCCCCTCTTGTCCTCTTTTATGTAGTTAAAACACAAAAGCAAGTGTACCTCCTTTTGTTGAAGCCTCCTTGCCTCTCTAGACATTGTACTCCCTTGTGAGATTGCACTTAACTTAGCTCTATCTTTATTCTGCTGATATTATTACTTTAAACAGCTTCTTTCTTTTTAGCTTGCTGAAATTTAATAAGACATCTCCCTACTATGTTCCCCACATTCTAGGAAAAACATATTACAAGTCATCTGAGTGATCCCACTGAGGTTATCCAAGGACCTTCTGCCCTTCCCACTACCAAGGGGGCGGAGTAGGATGTACACAGCACACTAAGAAATCTTTCCAAAAATATTTCCTTTATTTCCTACCCAAATACTTAGACTTTGCTTGTATGGCATGAATACACACAATAGACAAAGCTAACAAAACTAGTTTGACACTTCTATTTCAGTCCTGATAGGTGATCTAGCACCTCCCTTGCAATGTTGCAAAGGTTGGCAAATTTGAGTCTTCAATTAAAAAGAAAGAGAAAAAAATCCTATTTTTAACATTATAGGGCAAAACTAAGAAAGTAAATTGGTAATATGTTAACTATGCATACACATAAACATGCATAAACATATACATATACATACACAAGACATAGTCTAACATTTATAGGACTAATGGTATCTTATTACTGTATCTGTAGTATGTTAAAATGTACCTGTTATATAACATTGTAATATGATATTAGTATTGAAAAATCAGTTATAAGAAACCCATAAATTTCAGTGTAACTGTTCTATGTTAGAACAATTTTACCTATTACTCTTCTGCCATATTCATTGAATGAAGGATAATGGAGCATCTACCAGGTGACAGGCTTTTTCCCAGGTACTGGTGCATAAAAGTGTGCTCCTCAGGAAGTTAGAGCAAAGGAAACATAGAAGCTATCCAAGAAAAGAAGTAAAGGGAAAGTTTTCTAGGTGGAGACACCAGTATGCACAATGATCTACCTCATGGAGGGCAGGGGCAGAAAAATTATATAAGCCTTTAAGGCCCTTATGATGTTGAAGAAAGTAAGTGGACTAGTGTATCCATTGATACTAGAGGAATATATTCAGTTCATACACTACAGGGTTTTGTTTAGTCTGTAAAGAAAATTTGTCTCTAGAAGCACAGTGATGATATTGAATAGAACATTGTGGCAGGGAGAATGACCCCGAAAATCCATACATCCTAATACCTGAAACTGGTCAAAAAGCTACTATAGTTGGAAAATTGACTTTGATGATGTAATTAAGGGTATGGGCCTTTAAAAAGATTATTTTGAAATATATCTGAATTTATATGTATAACAATTGATCACATGACACCCCCCCAAGTGCAGAATTTTCTTTGACTGGAGGAATAGATGCAGCAGAAGGAAAAGTCAGGTACAGTTCACGTAGAGGGAACATTAAACACACTAGTGCAGCTTCTGAGGTGCTGAAGTCCACATGCACAGAGTGAGTGAGGCTTCTCAGAATGAAGGGTGCGTCTTAGTGGAAAGTTAGTAAGGAAACAGGGACCTCTGTTTTATACCTACCAGACCACAAATGTGGTACTGACTTCTGTTTGGATGTCTACAATTTAAAAGGGACTGAAAAGAGCCCGAGAAAAACATCATGATGTTAATGAAAGAAAGCCAACTAGGTGTTGGAATGAGAAATTTTAACTCTGAAGAGAAAATTTAGGGACTGTTTAGAAAAGTAAGGTTTTCAAATATTTGAAAGTTGGCATGAGAAGGTCACATGTTTTATTCTATTGAAACCAAATGCAGCAGTCCTATGGGATGACAACAAACGTTGCCTTACAGGAACTGTTTTAGGTCAACAACCTGAATGAGCTTAGAACACAGATCCTTCTCTAGAGTTGCCCCCACAACTTGAGACCCAGAGCAGAGGAACAAGCTGAGCTATCCTTTGCAATCACCTCTGATCCACAGCAACTGTGAAATCAATGTGACTGCATTCAACTTCGTGGCAATGTGTTATTGTAGCAATAGAACACTAATACAAATAGGAAGAACAATTCAAAGCGGGTGGTATAAACAGCAGATGCAGGGATTCTCAGTAGATTCCAGAAGCTAACATATTAAAAAGTGTGGGTGAATGAGGGTTGTGACTTGGGCTAGGGTGCTGGTGCAGTGTCAGAAGTAGGGTAGAATTATTAAAAAAAAAAAACTGGAAAATTAAATCTAAAGAACATGGTGATGGACTCATCTCGATTGTAGAGGAAGTTTCAAGTTATACAAGTTATTAGCCTGTGCAAAAGAATTGTTACTGTTGTTCTTCACCAAGTCATGCAACACTAGTGGAATAGCAAGTTTTTGGGGAAGGTGAGAATGGAAGAAGAAACTCTGAGTCTAATTTTGGATATGGTGTGTTTGACATGTCTTTAAAACAAACAATAGGAATCCTTAGCTAGGCAATTATATACACAGATCTGGAATTTGGAGGCAAGGTATGTGATTTAGACCTAGATTTATGAGGTGTCTAATTGTCACTTGGAGGAAGAACATAAAATGATAAGAAAACACAGGCATTTAATTGAATACTGTAGAGAATGAAACTCAAAAGAATACATCTAGAAATCATTGGATGACTTAGAAGAAATAAAGATGGTAGGTTTCACAAAAGACAAAGAAAATCATTATAACGAAGAAGGGAGAGTAGCACCATTGAATGCTGCTGAAATCGAGTTCCGTAACAAATGAGATACATCTTTCAGATTTATTAACATGGAAGTCTTATCAAGAACTAGTTTGGCATAGTAATGAGAAGAAAAACCAGACTAAATGCTGTGAAAAGAGTGAAGACATGAAGAAAGCGTGTCATGGAACCTGGCTGAGATCTAGGAGACGTGTCATCCCCTAGGAGTGCTCCATTTAAGTTAGATACAGGAAGGCCATGTGATCCCGCTTCCTTGTGACCTCCCTTTTTGTATTTGAAAACAATTTTTTAAAATTATTTTTTATTTTTACAGACTGCATTTTGATTCCTTGTACACAAATGGGGTACATAATTTCGTTTCTAAGGTTGTGCGTGATGTATATTCATATCATTCGTGTAATCATACATGAACAGAGGGTAATGATGTCTGTCTCATTCTCCCATTTTTCATATTCCCCTCATTTCCCTTTATATAATCTAAAGGTCCTCCATTCTTCTCTCACCCCCACCTCCCACATTATATATCATCATCCACAGATCAGGGAAAACATTTGACCTTCGGTTTTTTGGGCTTGGCTTATTTCATTTAACATGATATTCTCCAATTCCATCCATATTTCTTCCCAGTCTCTGAATTTTCACTTCTTTGGACTTAAAGGGCTCAATTCCAACCCATTCTGGCATTCCTTCATGAATATCATAATTATTCTCCTTTGGACACTCTGGTTTGTCAATGCTTCTCTGACATTGTAGGCCGCCAGTCAGGCCTACATTGTAGGCCTACATTGTGCCTGCTGGATATAAAACAAAGTAAAATGCCCATCTCTTTTGTTCTGTGTTCTTCATGGAGTCCATGAAGATACTAAAATTTTGTAATTGATACTAAAAATTTTAGTTACTATTCTACTGTATTGACACACTTTGAACTTCAAATTAACTGTGGGGACATTTTTTTTGTTTCCCTTTTTTGAAAAGTAAGTACTATTTAATTTCATGCAGGGTTGCTATGGTTTGAATATGGTTTGAGTTGCCCCTAAAACTTTGTGCTAAACACTTGGTCCCCAGTGTGGCAGTGTTGGGTAACAATTCAAGAGTGAGAGCCCATTGGCAGGGACTGGGCACATCCTTGGGGACATTGCCTTCAGAAGGTAATAAAGTAGTTTTCTTGGGACTCTGGTTAGTTCCCTGAGAGAAAAGATTCATATAAAGGAGAGTTGGTCCTGGAATCTCTCTGGCTTCCTGTTTCACCATATGATCTGTGTGTCTGTGTACCGATCATTCTGGTGCCATTTACCACAGCCTTAGGAGAGGCTGAACAAACAGGGCTGTCCAATTTTGGATTGCGAGCTAAATAAACTTTTCTTTATAAACTATGTAGCTTTAGACATTTTGCTACAAAACAACAGTAAATGAACTAAGACAAGTGTCATTTTAATCTAGGTTATTGTTTTCCCCCTTACTTGTATGCATTTCTTTATGTCTATTCTATTATTTGCTTGTTAGTTGGAGCCTACAATTCAGTTAACTTTTGGTTCCTACATAAATATCTAAAACTTGTAACTAATACTCTCATCTATACCATGTAACTACATGCCACCCACATGATTGATATCTATGTTCTTGACAGCTTCTTTAAGAATGACAAAATTCTTTAATATAGAGGACAAGGTGGAGGCCTCTGGCATACCTCTAAGTAGCCTTCACATCAATTCTTAAAGCAATTAGAAACCAATGCATAAAAATCATAGTCATAATCATATGCTCCTGATAAACACTATTGATACTTTATATCATCCATTCATTTAAAAACATAACTTGAGTAAATACCTGCATTTAAAAGTCATGTAGAGACCATATTCTCAAAGTCTTCCAGTATCTACTTTATGGGACCATCCAATCTATTCATCAACATCAATGTTATTCTTAATTTTGGCAAAAGAGAGGATACTTATCAGCCTCATTTTCATTTTCTTCCACTGAGTTATGTTTTGTCTTTATTGATGAAGTACACATGCTACTTCTATACACAATCTGCTATTGCATTAATTATCAGAAGGTTTTTAGGGAGGACATAGACTACATTAACAATAAAAAATATATTTTTTACAGAAATAAGTGGAAAAGGATCCTTATTTCTCTAATGCATCTATTTCATTTTTTAAAAATTGTACAGTGTGTGCTTTTTATAACTAAATGAATTTATTTTCTAACCAACAAGCCCAGAACCAATTTTGCATGAATATTTCATAATTGTGTAGCCCTCTTTGGCCTATATTTCTGTATTTTTACTTCTGTTACTATTACTCTCACCTAGTTACATTTATACAGCTCTGGTTTTATCTTTTGTTCTATCCTAACCCATTTCAAATATTTTATAGATTCTAGTAGGATACATCTAAACAAATTAATTTAAAGGAAACATATAATAGTATAAAACTAATAACTAAATAAGTACTCACTGAATGTTTAATGCTGTGAAATTCAGACATCTCATTATTTCAACTTCCTGATGAAGCCAGGGTGTGTTGGAATCTCCTATTCAGATCCACATATTTGATCCTATTACTCATCACCCCCAGTATAAACGGTAGTATCTGGCACATGGTGGTATGCAAGAAATGGTAGCTCTCACCTTCACTTACAGAAAAGATTGTCCTGGACACACCTGCATTATTTTCCCTTTATTTTAATCTATTTTCAACATAGTCTGATGATTTACTGACAGATTTTGTGACACTTTGATTCCATTATTTTAAAGATGAAAAAAGTATTTTAAAAATCTGGTACCATCTCTTATAGCATTGATAAGTATTATTTAACATTTAATCTGTGTTTTTCCTAACAATTACAGGTACTGATAGTGAAGGAAGATCTATAGAAGAGAAACACAAACTGTCAGTTAAAGTGTGGAAGATTTGCTAGTCAAGTCCTTGTGTAGCTAAGGGCCTGGAATTGAGTTTCTAACTTGAAACTTGGAGCTTAGTTTTTACACTTCATAGGATATTAAAAATTATAGCCTTAAGAATAATCCTGTAGGCATTAAGGAGATGTAGAAAGGACATGGGATAGGTAGGTAGGGCAACAAAAATGATGACCAGAGGGCTAGGGCACAGTGCAGCGTTGTAACTAGTAAAAATCCCCAGTGGTAAGGAGCCAATGACTTTTTGGAAACAGGACAACTTAGTTTAAATTTCACATAGTTTGCATTGTTGCAGCCTAAGTGAACCTTCCCTTTTAGACCTTACCATGTCTTATATATATACACACACACACACACACACACACACATATATACTTTGTGTATTTTTGTGTATATAAATTGAGGAAAAGAACTGATTTCTGTATTTAAGTTTCCTTGGGACAGTTTTTATGAGATCTAAGTAATCAAATCATAGTATATCTAAAACAGGAGTTTTGGTGTCAGATGTCATCCCCAGAAAAGGTCTCAGGGGCTGGAACTTCCCGCAAACCATACCCTGGGGATCCATTCCTTGTTCCAATGGCCTCTTGATCTTCAAGAATATTATCCAGCTGACATTTGGCTTATACTGGGAAGTCACTTCAGTTGCTAAAAATAAGTCTATTCTAGCACTCATTAGTCATTCACAAAGCACATAGAAAATATTCATTAGTTTCCTAGGATCTTTAGTGATCCTACAGCTTCTTGCCCTTAGAGAACATAGGAAACAGTATGGGACAATATTAGAAGCAATTAGAGGATAATCAAGTGGTAAATTATTGTTATGTTTGAATGTTTGGAATCCCTCCAAAATTTCCCATTGAAACAATGCCCAATGCAATCATAATGGGAGCCTTGGCCTTTGAGAGGCAGTTAAGCCATGAGGGCTCCTCCCTGAATGACTAGATGGTTTTTCAAGGGGCTTGATGGAGCTTTGCCCATTGTTGCCTTCTCACCTTCTGTCTTGTGCAGGCACAGCATTCCTCCCCTCTGGGGGACACAGCATTCAATGTGCCATCTTGGAAACAGAGACTCAACACTGGCCAGGATATGGACTTCCCAGTATCTGAATCTGTGACCACCCAGTCTCTAAAACTGGGAGAAACAAATTTCTGTTCCTTATATGGGATGCAGTCTGTGATATGTTGTTATAGTAGCACCAAAGGGTGAAGACAACTGTGTTAGGAGACTAAAAAGGGGAGCCCAAAGTAATTTTGTAACACTTCTCACAAAGTTTGATCACATTGTCTTTTGTTTATTTCCTTTCTCTCTCCCTCTCTCTTCCTCTCTTTCTCTCCCCCATCTCTCATATTTGGGCTAAGGTTTGATTTAATTTGATGAAAAGAGAAGAACTCTGTTTACTTGTAAATATGTTTACAACACCTTACTGTTAAGTCTTTTGATACTGAATTGGGAAAAATGAGGAAAATAAGGACATTGAAAATGCAAGCACAAGTTGAATATTAGATGCACTTGAGTTTGAAAATCTGGATAACTCAGAGTTCTATGTAGCAGCTGCTTTTGAAAGAATTGGAGATACTCAGTTCACAATCCCAGCATCCTATGAATTTTGTAACTGACAATCTCCCGCCTCATGGCAACACTTGGGAAATGAAAGAAAATTGAAGTGTGTGGGTGACAAGGAAAACAATATTTTTGAAATAGCCTTGACACAGCCAACTGGTAGTATTTGAAGACATGGCCAGGAAAAACATAACTGGGTCAGTTTAGGTCAGCCAGATCTATGGTTTTGGAATTAAAGCACCATAGAGTCATTATTGGACCATTCACTGTGGGCTCCAGCAAAATAATCATCAAATTCAGGGCAACAAATTTGGCTCTATGAATAGCTTTATTACATCTTATAAAAATATGTATTTGTTGATTACAAAGTTTCAGTGATATTCAGCAAACTAAAATTTAACCAAGAATGACAGTGATAGGGAAAGTTTACTCAAGATGATATCACTAAACTGTGTACTTAATCTAGGGATGACCAGAACATTCCCCTGGGTTCAGTGACCAGTAAAAACTACTTCCTTCTCACTTCAGCAACAGAGATAGCTGTATGCTCCTCCACTTCTATCATCTTTCTTCATTCCCCACAGTTCACAGCATCACTTTCTCCCCTACCTATTTCATTCTTTTTCTTTTTTCCTAAGTGTGTTGAAAACCAATATACAATTTATTAATCCTAAAATGACAACTTGTTACATTAAAAAAGGAAAAAAATAGAAAAAAATCCAAAAGAATAATAGTAACTCTTTACCCTAGTCCTTTCTTTCTTGTCCTATATTACTTGTGGCAGAAGATAAGATTGGAAATGGCAGGTGATAAAAATGTTAAAGGTTTCTGGGTGAAAATATATGAAACTAAAGATTCTTCATGCTGGGCCCAGTGGCTTATGTCTGTAATCCCAGAGGTTTGGGAGGCGGAGGCAGGAGGAACACAAGTTCAAAACCAGCCTCAGAAAAAATAAGGCACTAAGCAATTCAGTGAGACCTTGTTTCTAAATAAAATTTAAAAAAGGGCAGGGGATGTGGCTTAGTGGTTAAGCACCCCTGGGTTCAATCCCTGGTACAAAAAAAAAAAAAAGATTCTTCATAATTAATAATTGCTAATTTTTACTTCATTGCCAAACTGCTATAAAGTAGATGTGAAAATGTACTACATAACTTCAAGAAAGTAACTCAAGGAATCAATATGAACAGATTCAAAAATGAATCAAAAGTTTAAATGTTAGAAGTGTCTAAATTTATACGAATTTCTTGTTGTTCATGCTAATGGTGAGGTTGGGGTTAATATTAAAACCTTGTTTTTCCTGAAAAAGGAAGAAAATATCTAGCATTTCACAGGTGTAGTCCCCAGGGCAAGTGACATGTTTATAACCTTACTTCCTGTTGTGACAAGGTGGGATTGTGTGGAATTGCAACAGACTGTGAGCAAAGTTGGACATGACTGTGCTATAAAAAGCTGTCTTTCTTGTTTCCTAGGTGCCAGTCGAGTAGGAAAAGGTAAACACCATTTCCAGTAGATGCCTTTCATTTCCAAGGCAGAGGTTTGCCAGCAGAGTGAGAAGAAAGATCAGATCTAATGGCATATCTCATTTTGTATCTGTGAACAGGAAGCATGTGTCTTATGTCATTTAGTACATAATAAAATGCTTCCTGCCCAAAAGAAGCATGAATGCTAACTTTCTAGCCATATTCAGAAACACCATTTGATGGATTAGTGCTGTTAAAATTGCTGCTGCTGAAGCCCACATTCAACAAGTGTGTGGCCTGAAGGACACTAATTTAAGTCTTCTTTTCGGAACCACATGCAGTCAACCTTATGTTATCTTTTGATTGTCTTGCAAATTCTTGTTACATTAAAAAGGTAGAGGGATGCTAACCACTTAGCACAGAGTTGTGAATTGTTGCATTAAATACAGATAACAATGATTCTGCATTTCCAGACTTAGAAATATTACTACTTCTTTAATATATGTCTTGTTTTTGTAATAAGCAGGGATATAGCAGATGGGTAGCAAGTACTAGGTGGAATTTAAAGGATGATATCATATATATGGCTGATACCATTAAAGGGAGATCCTTAGAAATGAGGCGCATATGAGAAATGAAGCAGAGCTGAGGAGCATTTCAAAGGAGTTGCTTTTTCAAAGGAAAACCAATTAAGAATGCTGTGTGTCAGGCTGTAAGAAAGTGGAAAATATTACTCAAATGTACTGTTTGATGACTGTCCCAGGGAACACGGTGGCTACAAGAAGAAACATAATTTTAAAAGAGTCAATTCAATAGTGGTGCAGTTATAAACATGTACTAAAAGTCATTCACCTGCCAATAGCACAAAATACTGTTTTCCAAAGTTCTCTTGGGAAACACGGTAATTTATTTATAAAGGAAAAACTGGTTGAATTAATCTTCTCCAAATTATTCATTGAATGTAAACATTAAATATCTTATGGAATAAATGTTTTTCTTTTCTGTTGGCAATTGTTGCTTTTTAAATATAATTAATGGTTATATCATGATGGTCTTTAGACATGTCAATCTATTTAGATCATTCTAAAATCTTGTTTTCTTTAGAATTTCCAGAGAAAAAAGTGAATATTGTGTGCATGAATATGATTTAAGAAGCTCCCAATTTCCAACTTTGGGAAGAACAAATATTATGAAATGTGTTCATGAGGAAGGTGGGAAGATAAAGCTATTTGCTGTAGATGCTTTTCTGACAGTAGGTTTTAATAAAATAAAACACACACACACACACACACACACACACACACACACACAAATCCTTCTTTCCTGACAGCATACTCTGAATTTGAAACCTCTTTGCAAAAAGAACAGCTTTGTATATCCCTGCATTCCTCTCATTATCTATGATAGGACTAGGTTTTTAATAAACATTGGTGTAGTGAATAAATTAGTTATAAATGATATGTTATGGCTATAAAAGTCAAGTACAGTGACAAATCACTGTGAGTAATTTTCTTTCATCTTGGTTTACTATTAACAGGTATCAGAATATCTCTGCTTGACTAATGTTATTACTTGAACAAAACAAAATTAACCCTTTGAAACCTCAGCTTCTCTAAAATGAGAAAGATTTAGAGTGATATGATGCTTTGTGAAGTGTAAAAGCACAGATAATATAACTTATCATTTTTTACATCTTGTGTTTAGAATGGTTTGAGAAATATATGATTTCATTCATAAATGACCAGTGAATGGAGAAATTAATTTCACAGGTTTTATTGCATCAATTTTTGAATGATTTATTAAAGTCATAGCCAAATTAGCAATATAATTCAGTGAGTGTTGGTGTCTTTTTTTTAAATTTTAATTTTATTTATTTTTATTTTTTACAGACTTCATTTTGATTCATTGCACACATATGGGGTACAAATTTTCATTTCTGTAGTTGTGCATGATGTACATTCATATCATTCTTGATTATTACACATGTGCATAGGGTAATGATGGTGTCTCTTTTTACCTGAGCTTAAAATGACAAGGAATCTGGGCAGCTGTTACTTCTAGCTCAGGGAGAATCAGCTAATTCAGAGCTTCTCCACTGACTCAGAATTCCCCTGAAATGAGATGAGAAAGCACTTGGCTGAAAGATGAGTGTCTGTCTCTTTTGTAGTTGAAAAATGGAATTCTTGTACAAAATTGCTTCCAACAATTCAGAAATCAAATGCTCCTCTCAATAATAATGTTAAATGAGGGACATAATGTATCACTGTAGCCCTGAGAGATCAAACGTGGGACTGACCCTTATAATATTGCATAACCTGGTCAGAATGAACAAAATAACTGTTTTCACAGGTCATTAAGAAATTCATTTAGTGAATATTGCTTTTGAAACCTTGGGTGTCTAATACACATAGTACTTAAGTGTACATGTGCCGAAGATGCAATACAGTGTTACTTGGAATTCTTGACTGGCAGTGTGCTCTGGAACTCAATCTACTTGAAAATTTTAATTTGAGCATTTTCGTATATCTTTTCTATTCATATATACAATTTCAGTTTAACATGTTAGTGAGAAAATTGTTTTTCATCTCTAATAATTAAATCTGAGAGCCAATTTACAGATTTGTTACTCCAAATCTGAAGATCTTCATAAGGAATTTCATGCTGTTTTTTAAATGAGATATGTCTTTGACTAGAGGCGAATTACTGAGACATGTGATTGTGACTTATTTTAACACTCTTTAACTTACTTTTAGGATCACTTTCTGAGAACCTCTGTCATTCTCAATGCTGCACTAAATATTGTGGTTCAGCCTCACAGTAGCTTCCTTACAAAAAGGCTGATGATTTGAAAATGCACATTGAACCATACAATCTTTGTCTTTCTATTAAAATCTAGAAACATGTCCCTTTTCTCAGGATATCACATTAAAACCTTATTTGTCCACTTATAGCTTTGCATCTTGTTTTTTCTAATGGTTCCTCCAGGACACTGTCTTCTCAGCTTTTTCCAGTCAACCTGACACTCTCCGACACCCTATTGAACACCTTAAGACATGGAATCCCAGGTATTCATTGCAAGCAAAAACATATATAAAATGAACTTCATCACTAATATCTTCCCAGTGTAGTGGAAAGTGTTTTTTTCTGTCTGTGTTTTATGGGATTTTTAAAAAGTTTGTTGAGTGTTTACTATTCTCTTACATAGATATTAATTCTTATCTCCATGATATTGTTGATTTTAATTTTTTTCTCTTTTAATAGATGAAGCAACTGAAGCTCAGAATCCTTCAGTGACTTTCCCAGGGATAGAGTAAGAAAGCTATCAAACTATAACCTAAAGCCAGACAATCTGACTTGCTTTTCTTATTCTAAAAGAATGTTGCAACATATTCTTCAGAAACATTTTGCCTAGTAGAGTATATTTTTTAAAAAGGATATGAAAACCTTACTTGTCAAAGGTTATATCTGTTTTAAGTGAAGAAAAATTAAAAATTTGGCTTGTGAGATAATAATTATTCAGCTATCCGATTTGATTTTAAGCCCCATCAAACAGTACCAGATTCTAATAGACTATTTAGATGCTTTATCTATTCTCTTAAAACTCCTTTATTTTCCCAAAAGAACTAGAGAAAATTCTTAATCAAAGAAGATAAAAATAAAAGAACCAGTACTAAAGAGAAATGTAAGGAATTTGGATTAATCTAACTCCAAATAAGGTAAACTGCTATGATGAGCCAAGCACTGCTTAGAATTTCCTAGAAAGCACACTAGAAGGGAAGAAAGAAACTCAGTGCACTGGTAAACAAGTTGTGTGTGTGTGGAGGGGAGGGGTTTCAGGGGATGCTCATGATTTCCCTGGGCATCCTGAAAGACCTCATTTATCTTTATGTGCTGTATTCACCAGCACTACTTTGATGTCAGGACCACAGAACAAAGAATATGAGTGATGTACAGAATCCATCCCCATGACATTTAATGCCTATAAAATGTGTGCCCTGTCAGACAGGGAAAATATGAAAAGAATATTGAATACAGAATTTTGCCTACTGGAATCAGGTTAGAAATTTAAGAGTCTATGAAAGAATGGCATAAGTATACTAAGGATCCAGTGGAATGACATTAAATGTGTTTTTAAAGCCAGACAGGAAAACACTCAAATGAATTCAGGGAGCCAAAGATTTGCAAATTCTAAGCAAGCAGTAAAGTTCCTGGTTTCCATCTCTCTATGGCTACAGAATTCTTGAGTGGAAACCAGGCACGATGGGGCATACCAATAATCCCATATGACAGGGAGGCTGAGACAAGAGGATGGCAAATTCAAGGCCACATCTCAAAACAAACAAACAAACAAAAAAAGTGGTGGTATGGCTAAGTAGCCGAGTACTTCCCTATCATGTGCAAGGCCCTTGTTTAGATCCCCAATACCTGAAAAGAAGCAAGTAAGCAGGCATTCTTGAGCAGGAGAGGGATGAGGCAGAAGGTAAAAATAGAAGTACAGGAATGGCTTCTGAACTTTCTATAGCTCTTGGGTCCTGTTGTTATGGACTAGGAAAAGGGGTTCTATCTGTTGGTGAATATTCATGTTGAATTGTGACCATACATTTGTAGTAGACATTTGTCCACAGTACAACTATATCCTTGGTAGTCTTCTAATACCCTAAGAAGTTGAGCAGGGCATGGTGGCACACACCTGTAATCCCAGTGGCTCAGGAGGCTTAGACAGGAGGATCACAAGTTCAAAGCCTGCCTCAGCAAAAAGAAGGTGCTAAGCAATTCATTGAGACCCTGTATCTAAATAAAATACAAAATAGGGCTGGAGATGTGGCTCAGGGGCTGAGTGCCCCTGAATTCAATACCCAGGATCCAAAAAAAAAAAAGTTATTATCATATATTTAAAGAGAGTGATGTAAATCAAATATAAAAAAGTTTTCTGTACTAATATTGGGTACAATTTGAGCATATTAGAGTAGATGACTCTAAATTTAAAAATGTTACTGAGATTTTCAGTAGAGACCTGAGGTAATGTGTTAAAAGATTAAATATACATTTATTAACTTTATAAGAAGCAAATGGGTACAACTCTAAGTATATATATATATATATATATATACATATATATCTTTAATAGATTATTAGAAATAGCTTAAGCTTAAATATTTTAAAGGTTTTGTTTGATTTGGAGGAGAATATAACTCACAAGTAAGAAGAAATAATTAAGAGTTGGCCAATTTTTGCTTAAAAGCCTTTGTTGAAACTGATGATTTTGTTAGATTTACAAAGTGTTTTACACTTTGTAGTTGGATTTAATGATTTGGAGAAGCTGTGATTTTGAAATTGAAAATACAGTTTTATTGAATTAAATGTTAATTTTGAAAACTCTCTATTAACCTTAAGGTCATCAAAATCACTCGAGAGAAACAGTACATACCCCATGAATGTTCATTGCTCCAAAAAAGGAGGAGAAAGAGCAAGAAAAGCACTGTAAGATCATAAGTGTGTTTCTCCAAGTAAAAATTTGTTTTTAAAGGAGTTAAGTAATTTTATTAAGATGAAGTTTCTAGGCAGATATTTGTTGCATATAGGAACAAAATCTTTAATAGCAATTTATAAAAGACAAAGAACAAAATTTTTGAATGTTTTCTTACACTGATCCTCAAAAAGTGGTGAGGTCCTATTATTATTTATTAGCATTTCTTTGGGGAAATAAAAGTAACAACTATGTTTCCCTCTAATAATTTGCAGAAAATCAAAATGAATAAAAATCTAAATTTCTCCTATCTATAATCTAGCTTGACTTTGGGTAGAAGCATGACAGTGAGTAACTTAATATTGAAACCTCCAGCTAGGACTAAAAGTGTGGGAATTCTGGAATTGAAGAAGTAAAGTTGACATTTTGTTGAAAAATTGAAGATGCTGAAGTAGTTTTGCTTCATTTGGATCCTACTCAATCTTTCATGAAGACAGGATAGAGGTTTTTCTCTATATAGAGTTAGTAATTTTTGTTCTTGTTGAAATAATTTTGTATCTTTTCAAACAAAAAGATAAATGCTTGATTTAAACCCCTGATATGTTCCATTTTAAAACTTTGAAAAATGTTTGAAATGGCCTGGAGGATTTAGAGTAGGAATATTCAATTTGTCTTCATGTATTAGAAAAGTACCTTAGAAAATTTTGTGTAAGTTATTTTGAATATATTTGGCTTCTAAAAAGAATCACCTAATTCAAATAGATAAATTTTTTGACATTTGGAGTTTGGTTATTTGGTATTTTCCATCCAGAAAGACAGTCTTCCAAAATGTATAGCTTTGGTTTTTGGCAAAATTTAGATTAAGTTGCTTTTATTTATTTTCTGAGACTAATTGAGTACCGGATTCTGTTATGAGTCCCACCAGGATATGGGGTGGAAAGTGTGCCATCCACATAGAAGAAAATGATCGTCTTGCTCCTTTCTTTCTCAGTCACATTTTTCCACAATACTTGGTGCAACTTCTCTTGTGTCCAGACTCATGTGGAGTTTAGATAGGGCCAGTGAGGAAAGGGGAGAGGAAATCTGGTTCCTCTTATTCCTAGTTCCCAATTAATTACTGAAAGACAACAAAGTAACAGTAAGTAGTCTTTCGCAGGTTAAAACCCCAGGAGAGAGGTGTAGCCAGGTCTGGGAAGTAATAAAAGAGGAACTTTCAAATACCCTAATTTTGTGTGGTTTTCTGGGAACAGAACACCTTCCAAACTGCCTCACACTAGTCTAGGGGAAGCTACATCAAAAAACATGCAGTGGAATTTTACTGTTAAGTTGAGAGAAGACTGGAGGACTTTTGCTTCTTATTTGCTAAGGATAGGACAAGAATTCCTTTCATGCCTCTGAAGGGCATGGGAATATTGAGCGTCTGGAAAATGGTTTTTGTCAGAGGGAATCACTGGGGCAGAGCAATTTTTTTTTCAAAATTAAACTCCCAATGCTGTGAATTTCAACATAGGTAGGTAGCAATTAAATCATATTAAAATCACAAACTCAAAGGGTTTCCATGAGAAGAGAACTGGTCAAGATGGGAATAATTCATGAAGAAAACCATGAGATACTGACTCTAGTGAAAGTCTAGAGACTCTACAGCTGTCATCAGCTGATTCCTGAAAAAAATTATGGAGCAAAGGAAGTCATCCCTCAACTCAACTCCACCAGCCTAAGGAGCACTTACTGTGCAGTAAATACCACGAGCAATCCAAGGGCTGCATACAGATTCGGGAAGCCTACATCTTCTCTGTAAGCATAAGATCTCATAAATTATTTACAATGTAGAGGCTGCCTCATGTCACTTTGAGAGACTGAGGATTTATGTGATATATCTAATCAGAGATGGGATTGCCTAAAAGACAATTTCAATGGTTGGATTGATCTTATTTTACCTGACTGGAAAAAAGTATGTTTATTTACTTCCTCCAAAACTGTAAAGGAATATTATGTGATTTTATAGAGATTCTCTGTTCTTCTGAATGTGGAGTAAATAAACATTTCATCATTCCACATTTAGGAAGATTGTCATCATTAAGGATGTCTATAATCATATAACTGAACCCAAAGCTACTTCCAAACCTATAGTCTACATTAGGGAGACAGGGTATGTTAAGTCCATGAAGGAAATCCCAAGAAAGTGAAGTATGACAGAAAAATAATTCCAAGATAATTCACAGAGGAAGAAAAGAAAGAACTACTCTGGAAAATTATTAGAGTCCCTACTTGGATGCTGATATTTTTAGAAGGGAAGTTTAGATTCAGCAATAATAACTGAATCCATATGTACAACAGTCAGGGATGTAGTTTGGAAGAGTATACTCTATAAGAGAGCAGACTTTAGAACCAAGTCAAAAGGAATCTGCAGCTACTAATTCATAATCCAAAATCAGCTTGGATGATGTTGGGAAGATTGGGAGTACAACTTTGCAGTTCTGATATCCATATTCCTCTCAAATGAAGCATCTGAGGCTAGAGGTTGGTCAGAAATTTAGAAATTAGAGCAGGCAGGAGGGAAGACCAGATGTCACCTCTCACATGGGGCACCAGATCACAATTCTTCAGTAGAGACAGCTCCTCTCTCTGAGTCAACCTGCTCAGTATTTGCCTGTGATCACATTCAAGGTCTAGTGTAAGGGGAACCTGGTCTCCAGAATGGTCACATCATCACCCACTATTAGTTGTGAAATTTCCATCCAGTGTTTGGGGTGGTCTATTAGGTTAGTTGGCAAAAAGAAAAACACAAAACATGCTGGATAAAGACCTAGCTCTCAACTTCTTGAAGTGAGAGGGACTCTAGGATCATAATAAGTGCTCATTATGTGACCACATTAATTTAGTAAAGGGAGCATAGAACTGTGGGATATTTTAAATACTGTTTATTAGTGTGTGTCTCCTGTTTGCATGTATGTGTCTTTTACTATTTTCCTAATCAAAATGATGCATCCATGTGCCTCCGTGGGACTTTTTATTATTGCAACACGAATGCAATGAGAAAGAATAAGCTAATACTCATCACCATCCAACTGTATTAAGGCAGAGAAGATAAGCATATCATTTTGAGCACAACTTCCATATTAAGTGGCAAGTGCTCTGAGTTCCACGTGCTGTCAGGAGGCCATGCATCCCAATTATCTATAATTCTTTATCTGATTATTTTAATAGAGAAGAGAAAAGAGAAAACCTATGCTATAGCTCTGTTTTCCTTCATTTCACACAGGAATGTTTTTCCCAATGTCCTGATTTCCTGCATTCTGATCCTAAATAAATTCTAAAATAAGGGTTCTGAATATGCATGGGAATTGATGGTTCTAGCAAGATTACATTGTTGATGATGGAGACAGTTACTGCCTAGGTGTGAATCATTGAAGATGGATTGAAAAAGGTTTGGTAAATCATAACTATTGAATATTTTCTTAAATTCACCAAGCATTATAGCAGTTAACATTCACAGATTAGTTATTTCTACTATCATCATTATTCAGTTTGGTAAAAAATAAGGTAGCATGTAGATTTGAAGGAAACAGTTGGTGTGTCACTTGAGGGAGATAAAGGATACAAAGACAGACAGAAGGTACCAAATTGAGGTACGAGAAAGCACACGTCTATCTCATGATTGAGGTCTTGCACTACCCCAAACAGAATTTAAATAGTTTGGGCAAATCTCAGCATGTTGGAGTTTTAAATTTCAGATTCTAAGTGGTGTGATTATATTCCAGAAAGGCTCTTTTCTAAGATTTGTTAACAGTAAGAAAAAAAAACTTCAAGAGAAAATTTTCATCAATTTATCACTGAAAATTATATATTTAAAATTCCTTGTTATTTATTCAATCTTGACTAATAGGTGGCTAATAAATGTCAATGAAGAATTTATCATAGTATAGAAATCTTATAACACTAAGATAGTCTTAAAGTTCATTAATGGATATGGACTATTATCATAATTAGGTAAAGCATACAAAGAGAACTTTTCAGGAATTGTTTAAAATTCCACATAAACATTAAATAATAATGGTATTAATGTGACTTTACCTTTGGGGCATGTATTAAAATATTATTGATTTAACTTTTAGTCTTCTATCTTTCAAAATTTATGTAAATTCAAAAATCTAGAGTGAATTGACTTCAATCATTAAAATTAGAAATGTCTCTTTCGAGATAGTGTATCAGATGTTTTTGATTCCTTCCTGGTTTCCTAAGCAATATCTCATAGACAAGGGTGTCCTGAAGAAGAGTGGTTGACATTCTTCTGTCTCTTTCCCTTCACTTCTGTCTACTGACTCTGAAGTTTTATATTCACTGTGCTGTACTATTTTCAGATGGCCTTCAGCTTGCTCTAACTCCATAACACTTCTCTCCCAACACATCTGTTTGTCCTTGATGGAGATGCTTAATGCTTCCCAATAAATACCTTTCTCCTGCATATTAAAATTTTTTTGCTTCAAGAGTTCTCTTTTCCTTTTCTGTGTTATAGTGAGATTTCTTTTGTAACATCATAACTAAAAACATTATCTTAGATATATTGTTCTATTAAAACACTGTTGGGCAAACATCAATTTTGTGCATGACATTTTCCTTCTCATTTTTGTTCTTTATTGTTTTTAAAAGAATATGTATGTGTGTATGCATCAGTGTGTGTGTGTGTGTGTGTGTGTGTCTGTGTGTGTATGAGTGTGTGTGTGTACTCATGTATGTGCTGTAAATGTCAGGTGAGTGTAGTTCATGTGATTGAAGAAATTCTGGGACTTGAGAAGCAGCCCTAACCTGCCCCAGCAGCCAGCCCACACACTGAGCATGGATTTCACTGGTTTGGCTGTTGAACTGGCAAGACAATTGTGGCTACTTCAGACAGGCTAGTCAAGGAAGGCTTTTAGTGGAGCTAGTATTAGAGAAAGGGAAAAGTTTGTGACTCTGAGGGGAAGAACATTCCAAATAAAAGAGGTATGAGTAGACCCAAATTAAGTTACTGTAAGGAGCAATATAAAAGGATGTAAAACAGATATAATTTTTTACAAAATATGTATGCTATGTGGTTATTAAGTGAATTATCATGAATTACTTGTGTGAACTATTTGTGTGAAAACATATAACCTAATAATATAGCAATATGGTAATATAGATACAAAATATAAAGTTTAGTTAAATTTTTGGCATAAAACTTGTTTGTAAAATATAAGTTGACTTTAAGTTGTGTGTGTTAGACTGATAATGCAGGGGGGACCCAATGCTATGCACAGCTCGCGCAGGACTGTGGTTGGACTGATAAACGGAATGACGCAGCGCCCCACGCACCAGTACCAGCGCGTGGAATGAACTGATAGGCCCAGAACTGCTATATAAACTGGCAGACTTTGGGGGGCTTTACGGCAGCCCCTACTCTAACGCCAAGACGTATGCCAGGCGTGAGGAGCAGTTGCTGTTGCCACTTCTTCGTTTCCTGAGACGACTTCTGAGACATCCGGAGCACTTCCAGCTTTGCAGGCCTCGGCCTTTATCTCTGAACCACAACCCAGGCATGACGTCCATCACTAATCGGGACACGGCGGAGAGGGAACTCCTGCACCAGTCACTGGACAGGAAGATTCACTGAGCCAGCGAAGGTGGCCTCTTGACTAAGACACGTCGCCTGGGAGCGGGACTTCGGAGTTCATCCTTGACAGCAAGGCAGTGAGTCTTGAGCTTCACTATAGTGAACTTTTAGTTACTAGGGATTAGTATTGATTGATTGTGGTGCGTTAAATCAGTGCTTGATTGTTTGTGGCGTGTTAACCTAAAATAGTAGCTCAATAAGTTCTTCCATAAAGTTCTTAATTGGGTATGTTGTTCTAATATTGATAAGGTGTGTTAAGATATTTGAAGTGCTAGCATCAATAAAAGCCAAGGGATTGGAACCAAATTTTGGCTCATGACTCCTCCTTGCTGCTCTGGACAGTTACATATTTGTTTGAGATTTGAAAATCATAAAATTTGGATATAGCTTAAAGAAATTTTCTTAATAAAGACTGTATCAAATTACATTTTGTTATATAATAAAACAAACTTTTAAAAAGGATTTTGGTTATTATCTAAATAATGGTGCTTAAGTGTATACTAACTGATTAAACAAACAAAACCATGAATTAGGTATAGTCAACACAAACAAGGGAGACAGGTGGAATTATAAAATGATCCTGAACTCTTATTGCTTAGCAAATATCCTAAGTTTTGGCTTAAGCTTAAAGAAAACGAAGCTAGAAATAGTGAATAACTCAGAGGACTTATTTCTAACAAAGATATTCCCATATCAACTAAGAATAATGGATGAATAATGAAGAGGTATGTTTTAATATAGAATACAATGTTAAGGGAAAGCACATTACTTCTCTCTCTCTCTCTCTTCCTCTCCGTCTCTCTCCATATATCTATGTCTATATCTAATCTATATATCTCTATCTATATATCTCTATCTATCTATCTATCTATCTATCTATCTATTTATCTATAGCTGGTCACATATATAAAGAAAACTTAACCCAATCAAGGATAAAGGACAAAGTACAGTAATTTATAATTTATGTACATGTCTCTAGTTATTTATGTGGACTCTGTTTTTGCTTTTAGAGATTTTTTCATTGTTTCTTGACCTTTGCTTTTCAGCTGTGAAATACACTATCTTCAAATATCTTTTAATACTAATCTCTCCTATCCCTCTGCTTTTGATTTTCTTTCCTCTGCCATTACATCATTTATTGTAGGGGTATGTGTACATGTGTGTGTGTGCCTGTGCACACATGTGCTTGTGTGATTTTGTAGTATAGAAAACACAATTATACATGAAGTGTACTGTTACTAAACAAGTGGAAGAGAGTTGAACATAAGAGTTGAATGTGTAGGTCTGAAGTAGATTGTATGTGAATAAGGAATAAACATTCCCACAGAGATATTTAGAATTGTTTGTTACCCAGCATAATCTAGCATCTTCTGACTAATACATACTATCACTAAGGAAAGGAAAGTAATATTCTACTTAACTAAAATATTTAATTGCTTAAATTCTATGTATAACAATAACATATATCCACTTAAGGATCATGGTTAAACCGTATCTCTCAAAGTATAATTCAGACCATAACAGAGATAAAATACAAATTTTTGTTTGCTAAATACTCAGTTTTGGATCAAGTTAAATTCTTGTCAGCCTCATTTCCTTTTTGTCCATGATGAATATGCATTCTATAATGTGGTTTGAAGAAGTACACAGCATGTGTTATCATAGTGCCTGTTACAAAGGAAAGCAAGTAATGTTAGGCAAAATTTAACTCACTAGATATTTTAGGAGATTTCTCAGTTTCCGCAGTGAAAACACATTCACGAATATAAAAAAAGTTCATGCCACATATGCATTTCTAATAATTATTGGCAAAAATGAAGTTCGATCAAATAGAAGCGATAACTACTAAGAAATTTTATTACCAGAGTTTCAAAGTGCAAAATATTATAAACATGGCACTGTTGGATCAAATTCATTGTACTTGGTAACCTAATGAGTTGTGTTTGAAAATATATCCAACTGAACATTAAAGGCAAACTCTACAGCAGCTGGCCCACTTTAAGTACTAATCTACTAGATTTTTTAAAATACATCTTCTGAAACTCCCTATAATTATGGCTTTGTAACATGTCATTTTTCTGTTTTATTAGGAACACAACAGTATAGTTAAGTTTCATATAATTTTTTCTCTGAAACTGTTTTTAAAGCATGTTACTGTAAATGAATGCATAAAAGAAAAAAAGTTCCAACAATTTCCTGAAATAGAATATTCAAGCATGTCTTTGTATGTCAGAGAAGAAACACATGCTTTTCAAAACAGAGTATTTACTATTTTCCCTTTTGACTTCAAAAGCCTTGTGATGTTTAAACTAACTAAATTTGCACTATGTACAACCATCTTTAGAAGAGTAATGTGAGGAGATTTTGTTTTTTTACATTTATGGAACATATTCTGGTAACATAATTCAAATTTTGTAGTACTTTAAAAATCTTTACTCTTGAAGAATATTTAATAATGAAAACAAAAAATTAAAAAGTACATCTTCAATACATAATTTTTTTTTTTTTTTTTTTGGTGCTGGGAATTGAACCCAGGGCCTGTGCTTATAAGGCAAGCACTCTACCAACTAAGCTATATTCCCAGCCCTTCCATAAGTAATTTATTGATGTGCAAATTTCAGTTAATACATATAATGCGGAGAGCACAAAGCACTGTTTATTTTGTAGCTATTTTCTTTTCATTGATTACCATTAAATAGGTAAAAATATTGATTGAAATAGTATAATCAATGAGATGAATAATATCAGGGGCTTATTCTCTCCTGTTTTTGTCTATATTGAATAAAATGTATTGATATACAAGAAAACCTGAAAATACTTTGTTGTCGTTGTATTAGGTTTCTATTGCTGATGTAATAAATGACCACAGATCTAGAGACTTAAAACAATATACGTTTATTTATTATTTTACTATTCTGGAGATGGGAAACAAACAAAAATCATAGGTTTTACAGACTACAAACAAAATGTTGGGAACTTGTAGCTTTTTAGAATGACAGCAGAAGATCACCCACTCTACTTTTCCAGCTTCTGGGTCCTGCCTGCATTCCCGAGTTCAGGCCCCATACTCTGCCTCAAGGCCATTGTTGTAATATCTTCTCATTTTTCTCTCTCTACAGTTTCTATCATCACATTGCCTTCTCTGACTACTTGTACTGATTTTCTCTTATAAATATCCTTATGAATAAATCAGGACCACTTAGATAATCCAGGTAATCTTCCCCATCTAAAGATGCTTTACTTAATTACATCTGCAAAGTCCCTTTGTCATGTAAGGTAGCACATTCTCAGTTTCCAAAGTTAGGAGATAGGAATTCTCAGAGGGCAATTTATTCAGTCTACCAAGTCCATACTTGATTTTTTTGAAATACCTAGATACTTGAAGAAGTAGCTGCTTCGTCAAGTAATATGTTTAATTTTAAAACTAAAAAATATATTATATTGATAACTCAAAACTAATATAATGAATTCATCAAAAACTCCAACTGGGAGGGTATATATACCCTCCCAGTTGGAGTTTTTGATGAATTCATTATATTGGTATACACACACACACACACACACACACACCCAAAGGCAATTAATTAAATACAAAGTCAGCATCTTATAAATTAACCTAAAGCAAAAGTTGTTCAAATTGTGAGTCTAGGATAACACTACTGTTGTTCTTTCATAAACATTTTGGGGGCATTTGGTAGCTTGCAATGACAGATGAAATTGAAACAGATATAAAATTGCTACAAAAAGTTCAGAAAAGCCAATTAAGTTGGAATTTCAGTTAAACAACATATAATTTCATAGTGTACTAGGCCCCAAATTATGCATGGAACATACAATAAAAAAAAGTGTGTTTTTTTCCCTGAAGTTCAAATTCAGTTGGCTGTCCTTCAATTTTACTTACTAAGAAAAAAAAGCAAAAAATAAATAAATAAATAAATAAATAAAATAATGTAGAGAGATGATACTGGATCGATGTGACCATGAAGTCACTAACATTATAGGAAAATTAAAGATTTTGAGGAAGTGGAAGATGTGAGAAGGAGAGTAAGCGAGGTTCTTAGCTCATTCTCATTAAACAAACTGAAGATGATTTGGAAAACAGAAAGACTATTGCTCTTATAAGTATTTCAGGAGTGGCAAGCAGTACAGTAGCACTGGAAAAATTGCATCAACAGGAAATTCATGAAATATGTAAAGACAGCTCATAAACTTGTGGTAATAGGTTTAGTTGCTTGATAACTGAAGAAATGTCAAAACCAAGATGAAAAGATTGCTCAAATTTATCAAGAAGGTAGAAAAACTGGGACTCCCACACATTTTTTGTGAAAGTCTAATTTGGTATAACAAAGTTTGAAGGAATATTGCATATCTGAACATATGCATGAGTAACTGCACTGTGAGATCATATGTCAGAGAGTCTTCATTCACCTTCCTTGGTATGATGATTGAAGGGTGTAAGCCCTTGAGCCAACATCTTTTGTGAAGTGGAGTCTTACCAGTAGCTCAGAAGATGAATTTAAAGATCTATACCCCACTTTTACTTTGTTCACCTGAATCCCATCCTTTAAGTCCAAACTGGATTCTCTAACCCTCCTTCTCTACCAAAATTTGTTTTACATCCTAAAGTCAAAATAATTGTCCTAAAAATGTGAAAAGAATCTTGAAATGTTTACCACTTCTTCTCCCCCATTCTTGTTCATGCTTTAAAACTTTCTTTAGCTCCCTCCTGCTCTTTAGGTAAAGACCAAAGATTAAAGCCTGAATCCCTGGCTCATGTTTTAGTCTGCCTTTTCGCTACTGTGATCAAAAGACCTGACAAGAACAATTTAGAGGAGGAAAAGTTTATTTGGCACTTATAGTTTCAGAGGTCTCAGCCCCTAGATGGCTAACTCCACTACTCTAGGCCAGAGGTGAGGAAGAACATCATGGCAGAAGAGCCTGGCAAAGGAAAGCAGCTCATTGCATGACCAGGAAGCAGGGAGAGGGGGAGGGGGATGGGGAGGGGAGCTCCCCTTATCACAGGCAAAATAAATCCCAAAGGCATGTCCTCAGTGACCCACCTCTTCCAGCCACACTCTACCTGCCTACAGCTACAACCCAGTTAATCCCTATCAGGGGATTATTATACTGATTGAATTACAGCTCTCATAACCCAATTATTTCACCTCTGAGCTTTCTTGCATTGTCTCATACACGACCTTTTGAGGGACATTTCATATCTAAACCATAGCAACTTAACTAACACCTATGGCATTATATGGTACTCACTGTATGAACACTTATGGCCTGAACTTCTTCAATTGCCAGAGCTCTTAGTGCTGTCTTCCCAACAGAACTTCAGATCCTACCTCTCTCTGTTCTCCATCAGATTGGTAACTCTTACTCATTGATCATATCCTCACTCTATCTTGGCTTTCTCAGGAAATCCTTCTCTAATCTTTATGACTAGGTAAAATATGGGATTGCATGATTTTTGTACCCTGTGGTGTATTTTTCCTTCTTAGCGATAACCACATTGGAAAATTTTGTCTCACTGGTGTGGTTAGTTGATTCATGACCCTCTCACTCACTCAAGACTAAGCTGCGTAAGTGCAAGAATCATGTCTAGTTTTCTCTCCCTGGTGGCAACCCATCTCAGAAAAGCTTGCTGAATGAGTGAATAAAATATTGATCTGTTTTCCACGGGAGTAATTGGCTGGGTAAGCAATGTAAGTAGGCATGAGGGAGTTTCTCTCTCAAGTTTCTGATGGAGGCTTAAATCTCCCCAAATACTAGCAAGCAAAGACAATGGATTCAAAGTGTCTGTCATCTCTTATTAACCCTGTTCTGTAACTGTTTTATGATCACAAGAGTACTTCCAAGCTATTTTCACCCTCTTTCCCCACAGTGGTTAAAGCCATCCTATTACAGATAAATGAATTGCACCCAGTTAGGGGGAAGGCAAGGCAGGCGACTTGGTGCCAAGGTTAAACTGATTTGGTTAGGACTATAGTTTTGTTCTTAACTGTAGTTTCACAGTCACTTTAAGTGAAAAAGTCTGCAGATTCATCATAAATTGGCTACTTGAACCATGCATGGTTTTTACTTGAACCAGGAACTGGTGAAAAAAGGTCTAATAGTTTGATGAAATTAGTGGAAACAAAATTTTAAGAGGAAAATGTTTCTATAACCACAATTATCCATCAACTTTGTTGTTTTCCCATATTTCTCTGAATATAAGAGAACAGTACCTATTGTACATTTCTCTGTCTTCTTAAGTCAAGCAATGGCTAATTCAATTCAGTAAGATTATGTCAACATTAGAAATTTTAGTTGGGGTGTCTTTGTATATTTTCTCTAATGATGATTTAAAAATTATTTAACAGAGATAGGAAAATACCTAATGCTATAGTTCGGTGTAAGTACCAATCTGGCATTAAACATGGTTAAGAATCAGGGGCTTTCATTATTTAGCATTCATTTAGCATATTCAATATGATATGGTATCTGGTATCTGCTGCCACAGTATTGCTTCTAGGCAGGCTAATCTGTACTCCTAGAATGACACCCTGTGGCTGGATGTATCAATAGCAGAAGGCTCACTGGTCATTCTCCGTTTGCCTTTTTGAAAAAAATAGTCAAACAATTCAGCTTAAGTACAAGTTAACAGACACAGTGACATTAATGATTGAAATGGATGGAATCTAGTTAACATGCATACGTTTCCCGCTTAATACCTGAGCTGTGAGAACTGTCAGGGTATATTAAAACACAGCACCAACTTCACACACATAGATGCCCTCCAATCTCTGTTTCCTTAAAAATAATTCAGAACATTTCATTGAATTTGCAACTTGAGCCACATGTTCATATCTACAGAACTAATTGGAGCCTCAGGACAATACAGTGTAATCTGCAGCAATGGTGTTGGTATCTCTGAACTATCCAGAACTATATATATATCTGTCTTCTGGTTAGTAATGCTTGATATCTCTGGGAATTAAAATCTATTGCTTTATTCAGTAAATCCTGCTACAATGACAGTGTTTAGTAATTATAAATTCAGACCTTGAATATTGGTCATTCAAAATATTTTCTTTGCTATAAAGCAAAGGAAAACTTTTTATGCCAAGAAGTGGGGTATGGCCCTCCTAGCATTTCCTTGCTCTCCTGTTTCTTCCCTCTCCCACCTATGTAACTCTCACTGACTTACCTCCCTTGTACCTTTACTCATTGTAAATGCCCTCCCATCTCTGACCCTCTGAACATTGAATTACTCTATATGCAGTTTAGTTGGATGTGAATCACTCTGATGTCAAGCAATATCATATACATTTTTGACTCATTTAAATATTTCTTTTCCTTTCTCATTTCAATTTCTACCTGTTAATTTTCACAGATGAACACTGAATGGAAGAGCATATTGTTTGCTTTTCATAGTCTTTAGAGCTCACAACAGTAGTGAGTGAACAGCAGGTGCTTTGTTAATTATCCTAAATTACCTGGAAAGGAGAATTGAAATCATTATAATCCAGTTTATGCATGCTTTCAGATTTGATATTTGTATACTTAACATACGAATTGCTTTTGATTCTGAGTAATTCCTTAATGGCTTAAAGATATACTTACATTTCAATATCATTACACAGTAGAGTACAATTTTTGTGTTATAAATGTTCATATAATGTATTTTACCCATATTTTATATAAGGTACAGAAAGAATATACAAATAAATGAATACCTTCTTTTGAAATAATTATTATTTCATGCTTCTATCACTGCACTCTTAATTTGATATAAGAAAGCTCATTTACTTTCCTTTCTCAGGGGTCTTGTCTTGAGTGTTTCACCTTGGGTCAGGGCAAACCTATCTCTTACAGAACTAAATATATATCCTATATGACTTCCTCTGCCCTGGTAGGCCTGAGTCTGCTGCTGCCTTGGAATGGCTTGAAGGATAAGGAAGGAACCAAAGTGAGGTTGTTGAGGTTGTTGGAAGAAAGAGGAGCAAACAGATGTGAGAGTTGTGTGCTTCTGAAGCTTTAACTATAGGCAAGCTCTGCCTGCTTAATTATCCTGAACTCTTTGTGCAATCTAAGGTAGACATGTTCTCCTAGAATGCAAGCATTTTAAATGTGGCCACTAGGTATATTATCAAGACACAGGAGACCTCAAAAAGTTATTCATATACTTGCTTTAAAATTAAATATATTTCTCTCTAATCACACTTTGAGTTCAAACCAGACTGACAGCACAGTTGGTTCAGTGTTTAATTTTTACAATTGATATGCCTTGTCCACAGTCCTGATCAGACTTTTGAAAAGAATAATAAAACTTACCAACAACACAACAAAAAATTCAATGTGAAAAAAGAAAGAAAGAGATTAATGGGTTACATGTATTACAGGGATACCACCATTGGCTGTCATATTTTCACTGGGCATTTTGCTTTCTCTTCTTCACAAAATTTAGTAAGGTGGTCTGAACTAAAAAAGGAAAAATACATCCAGTCACTCACAGTTCAAAGATTTACAGAATTCAAGGTTTCAATCTGCACATTAAGATCTTCTGTGTTGGCTAAATTTTATAAAAATAACCTATGAACCACAGTAGTCTCACAACCAATTTTTAAAAGTTTTCCAAATAAAAACCCTAGCAACAGAAAGCATGACCTTCTGGAGTCTTATGTTTGAGACTGATGAACAAAGGTGCCAGACTGGGAGTGTGCACATGTCTAATCCCTGTGACACAGAGGAGCCAGACCAAAGATAGCACCATTTAGCAGAAGGGAGATTTTTCAAAAACTTGATCTTTGCTGCTGACAACCAGTGGAGTTCAAGTAGGTTTGGAATTTCACTTTGGGATGGCTAGAATTTACCTTGCCAACCACTCCCAGCTCATGCTTACACACATTTTATGAATCCCAATTGTGGCCTGATTGCTGTAGAGGTGACAGTCACACACTGGGCAGTAAAATAAGGTATGAAACAAGATTTTTTAACCATAGGGAAAATAATCTCATCAGCCACAAGACTTTTTAAATCACTGTAGCCTCCCCATCTGTAATACATGTTGACACTCTGGCTCAGCTGCCAACTACTGATATTAATTATCAGGACTTGATTGGGGTTAACTGCTATTGCTTAAGGTTTCAGAATTCTCTAATTTCAGCTGCCTCCGTGATTCAATGCACTCAATACTTATTAGAAATGACAGGATATGCTAAATGTTACACTGGAAGCACCCAAGGCATTTCATTAGATAGGATCATCCTTTCTAATTTATCTACATACAAGATTGTCTTAAATTTATATTTGAACTTCCTCCTCTCAATTGTTTCTAATATATGTGTGTGCCTATGTAAAGTCAATATGGTTTCTTTTTTGGTATTTTTGAAACCAATATTACCTGTTCTAGGATACAATTTAATGACTTTTGCATTTCGACGAGTTGCCAGATTATATGACTTTATTATTCTTAGAGTCCGTATCATAACAACATTGTAATATAGCTCTTAAAGAACATTACAAAATAAATGTCTTAAATACTCATAAATGTAATGTAGATCATCCATTTTTTTTCCCACCATTGCTACACACCAAAATATTTATGTGCATGAATGAATGCAGGTTTGTAGTTTGGAATTAGTCAAATAAAGCCAGGTTCAGGGAATAGGAAGCACAAAATAAAATAATAAAATGTGAAAACAATGAGCTATTTAATGAAAATTACTCCTTATGTACTAAAGACATAGTATTGAGTATTTTGAGTTGGTCTTTAAATAAAAATTTACAAATGTATTTAACAAAACATTAAAAATTGAGATATGTTTCATGAAAAATGTCTTATTTATAGCAGATGCAGATATGGCATTGCACTAACAAGAGCTTTTACTGTAGTTACCCTATATCTTTCTTTTAGATATCTTTATTTTGTACTCATTAAATTGTCAGCAGCAAAAAAAAAAAAAAAAAAAAAAAAAGGAACTCAAAAAACTTTACACCAAAAACACAAATAACCTGATCAAAAAATGGGCAAAGGAACTGAACACAAACTTCACAGAAGAAGAAATACAATCCGACAACAAATATATAAAAAAAAATGTTCAGCATCTCTAGCAATTAGAGAAATGCAAAATAAAACTACACTGAGATTTGATCTCACACCAGTCAGAATGTCAATTATCAAGAATATAAGTAACAATAAATATTGGTGAAGATGTGGACCCAGAGGATTTTTTAATCAGTTATCTCCTCACAGTTTTGAAGAGAAAGACAAATATTTATCTTTTTTTCATCTGTATAATTCTTCCCCACTGGGCTTCAGTGATATCAAAAAAAAGTACTGCATACTTGAATATCAAGCAAAATTAAAATAATTGCAGAAAGTTATTTGAGTTTCTTGCAATAGGTTAATTTCATAGAGAATTTTAATTTTTATTACAGAAGAAATATTTGGAAATTTTTATTAGAGTAAAAATACAAAATTTACCATCTTAACCAATATTAAGAGTAAACTATGATGCTAACTATATGAACTTTTCATGTATCAGCTTTCTGGAAACTTCTATTTTCTGTGAAGTTCATTGTCTATCAACAAATAATTGAAGGGGATTTCCCCTCCCCCTCTTACCCCCTGCTCCTAGCAACCACCATTCAACTTTCTATTTCTAAAATTTGACTAATTTAAATACCTCGTATAAGTAGAATCACTAAATATTTGTATCTTTGTGATTGTTTTATTTCACTTAGCACAATGTCCTTAAAGTTCATCAGTGTTTTAGCATATAACAGGATTTTCCTTTTTTAAATTTTCCTTATGCACTCATCTGTTAGTGGACATATAGGTTGCTTCTCCCGCTTAGCCAATATGAATGTTTCAATGTACATAGGTATGTAAATATCTCTGTGAGATCCTGTTTCATTTGTTTTTGATACATATCCATAAGTAGGATTTCTTGAGTGTATTGTAATTGCATTTTAATGTTTTGAGGTTGATTCATACTGCTTTCTGTAGAGGGGCTCTTTTTTTAAAGATGATTTTATCAACAGTGTACACAGGTTACAATTTCTTTGTATCCTGCCCCAACACTTCAAGTTGTTTTTTTAAATGTATCGTCACCATCTTGATAAGCATGAGGTGATACCTCATGATTTTGATTTAGAATTTCCTGATGATTAGTACTGTTGGGCATCTTTTCATGATATTCCGTAGCCTTTTCAGTACCTTTGGAGAAATGAGTTTTAAGCCCTTTATCCATTTTTTCAAATAGTTTTTCTTTTTTTCATGGTCGAGGTCTAGGCATAATTTGTATATACTGGATATAAGCCCCTAATTAGATATATTGCAAATATTTTCTCATATTCTATTCATTTCATATTCACTCTATTGGTTGTGTCCTTTGCTGGGTAGCAGGTTTTAGGTTTGATGTGTTACCACTTACTATTTTTGCTTTCGTTGTCTTTGATTTTGGTGTCATATTCAAGAAATCATTACCCAATCAATCAGGAAATATTTCTTTAGTATTTTCTTCTAGGAATTTTATTGTTTCGGATTTCCATTTAAGTCTTTAATCTGTTTCGAGTTAATTTTTTATGTAATATTAAAGTGAGAATCCAACTTCATTCTTTCACATATGCATATCCAGCTTTTTCAGTACAGTCCCACTTGTACACCCTGGTGTTCTTGTATAAGATCATTTGCCTGTATGTTAGGTTTTATTTCTGGATTCTCTATTCTGTTTCATTGGTCTATATGTCGTTCTGTTTGCCAGCACCATGCTGTTTTAATTACGGTAGACTTTTAACATATGGAAATCATAAAGTATGAGGCCTTCAGCTTTGTTTGGGCTCTTTGGGATCCTTTGAGATTTCATATGAATTTTAGGATTTTTTTCTATTTCTGTAAGAAAAATCCTGGGAATGTGATCGGGATTGAATTGACTGTAGATTCCTCTGAGCTGAATGGCATTTTAACGCTAGTTTTTCTAATCCATGAACTTTGTCTACCTTGGTTATGTTTATTCCTAAATATTCTATTCTTCTTGATATTATTGTAAATGATATTATTCCCCCTGATTTTTCTTTTCAATTTGCTCATTGTTAATGTATAGAAACACAACTGATATTTGTTGATTTTGTGTGCTTCAACTTTGAATTTGGTTATTACCTCTAATAGGTGTTTTTGTGGAATCTTTAGAATTTTCTCCATATAAAATCATGTCATCAGTGAATACTAATTTTACTTCCTTTCAAATTTTCATGACTTTTATTTCATTTTCTTGCCTAATTACTGTGGCTAGGACTTCTAGTACAACTAGAACTTTTTTATTTTTATTTTTATTTTTTCTGCAGTGCTGGGGATTAAATTCAGTTGTGCTTGAGAGGCATGCACTCTACCAATTGAGCTATATCCCCAGCCGTACAACTAGAAGTTTTAAAGAGTAGATAAGATTGTTCTTTGTTACAGAATAATTACATTCCCTTCACTTGTTGGGAGGTGTGCATCTTTAATTCCTGTTCTACTTTCTTGAATTCATACTCAGTGATAAATTAACCTTCTTCCTTTGGCATTAATGATATAATATTAATTATTTTTTGTTTGTGTGTTACAGATTACAATTCCTATATAATTTCACTTTACTCAGTGACATAACTTCAAATTAGAGGATTATTGCTATCTGCATTCTTAAATTTAAAAACAATTGTCCCAAAGCAATTAATAAGGCTTCTTTTTCTCATTAAAAATAGACTATGATATTTTATAAATATGAACATTATTTATCTTCAATGAAAATAAAAACAAAAATATGTGAGAATTGTTTGTAACCTTGGAATTATTTATAAGTTCTGAAGAGACTTCTTGTGGTCATATTTTAGTTAACTATAAATATAAAGCCTCTTAGCTTCCTATTGCCCTCATAGTCAATGTTAGTCTGTCATCCAATGATAGATTTTAGTATGCTTTTTTGGACAATAGAATGACCGTATTAGAAAATCTGGCAAAGAGAAACATAGTTTTACTACTAGGAAAGTTTCTCCTTTGTCATAATTCATCAGATTTGCTGAAAGGTTTGTTTCTTTTCAGATCTAGATTTTTCTTCCTCTATATAGATTGAACCTAGTTTAGAAGATATAGGGTTGGGTCTAGCTCAGGAGTCGAGCACTTGCTAGAATACATGAGGCCCTGGATTTAATACCCAGCACGAAACAAACAAAACAGAAATTATAACAACAAAAACATTTTTTAAAAAAAAACTTTGTGCATAATACCATTCAAACTAAATCAAATAAATAATTATGTTTGTATGTTTCATCCTCATACATTTTGTTGCAAAATTTAGTCTTGTTATTGTCTAATAAATCAAATGGGGTTATTTTAAAACTTTGGGTGGTGAGTACTGGGTTAGATGGTGAGTTATGGTTTAGATGCGGTGTCTCCCAAAAGCTTACCTGTGATACAATGAAAGGTTTGTTAGGAGAAATGATTATAGCATTAACATAATCAGCTAATTAATTCATGATGGGATTTACTAAGCAGTATTTGGAACCAAGTGAGATGTGGCCTGGAGGAAGTGGTTCATTGAGGATGTGGCTATGGGGTATATATTCTGTATCTGGAGAGTGGAGTCTCTCTCTGCTTCCTGATCATGATGTAAGCTGCTTCCCTCTGGTACACTCTTCTACCGCGATGTCCTGCCTCACCTCAAGACTTGAGGATTGGAGCTTGCCTCATATGGACTAAGATCTCTGAAACTGTGAGCTCTCAAATAACCTTCTCCTTCTCTGCAATTGTGCTGGTTGGATCTTTAAGTCATGGAGGCAAAAAAGCTGACTAAAACAGCTGGGTACCAAAACTTAAAATATTAATAAATGTGAACATTGTAAAAATATACACAAGAGACTGAAATTCTCCATCATTAAGTTCGCATATCCTCTTTCAGCTCTGAAATGCTCTAAATCATAATTCATCATTATAAGCATTCCAAGATCCTTTGGAACTGCTTAGATGCAACCTCCATTAGGCAACTACTATTTTCAAGAAGGGGAGGACTCCCACCTTCTTGTTGCAAATCAGAGCACTGATCAAATTAATTTAAAGAAATTAATTTTATTTTGTGTTCAGTTTCCCTCTACTGATATTACCAAACTTCAGTGTTACTAAAAGTTAATTGACTTTTAAGATTTCCTTGTGTATTCTCCACTAAACCTGAAGATAGAAAGTGGATGGTGATGGTTAGGTGCCTACATGAAGCAGTCCCAGGGAATGCAGAAGTGAAGAGTTAACTCTGCAACTAGTGCAGGTGGGATGGGCAGTACTGGGCAAAGCCTCCTGGAAGTGATAATTTTCAAATTAGATTTTTTGAAAAGAAGAAAGAAAAAGGCATATCTGGGGAAAAAAAGAGCATTTGGAGCAATTATACAGATGGTAAATTAAAGAGTTTTAGAAATCTTTCTGCTTATTTGTTTGAAAACCATGTTCTCTAATTTAACTTCTCTCTGAAATCTTCTTTGTATTTTTGGATGCATTTACTTACTGCATTTTCTAAACCCATTATGCAATTTGACTCAAAATCCTTGTTTCTTTTCTCTCCCACTCACTGTGAGTTTCACAGTGAAATGAAATTTGTAACAAGTTTGACAAAGTCATTTGCTACCATTTTAGATGACTTGGGGGTGGTTACAAATGCTTGGGGAAAGTAGGGGTGGGGAGGGAGGAATAGAGAAAAGTTTACTGATATTGAGTTATCACATAGGAGCAAGAAGTTTTTGGTATGTTTTTTCTCAATGTGGTGACTGTAGTTAATTATGTACCATACATGTCAAGAAGGTAGAAGAAACTATTTTGAATGTATATTTGAGGAGATATGTTCAACCTGATTTAAACATTACACCATGTTTACATGTGTTGAAACCCACAAGGTACCAACTTAATTGGTGTAATTTTTATATTTTAATAGATATCAGCTGAAATAAATTTAAATTAAAAAGTGAAATATGCTGGAAAATGGTTCAGTGTTAGAAGCTATTGGGTATTAGCAAAATTTCATAGTAGAATGCTGGCTTCCTCCTTTCCTGACTGACAACTGGTATTCTCTCTGTGTTCCTCCAAATTGGGATATCATAGGCATAACTTTTAATGTGCCACTTCAAAGAATAATGAGTTGGTTTTGATTGAGTAGCATTCTAACCATTGATACATGCATGGCATTCCTCAGAATTACTTGCAAGAACTAAAATTGTAATGCTTTCCCCTTCTTCAGTGGAATCTGTGTAGTTCTAGGAGAATGTGGTCCTGTAACAGAGTGGTTAGGAGGAATATACTCAGGGTTATTTGCAAAGTGGAAAGAGTTTTGAGGAGTACAGCACAGTTATTATGGTGGGTCATCTCTGTAAAATCCTTTACTCCACATGGAAGATTTTGATTCCTCATTGCTGAAGGGAGGAGAGGCCATTGAACTGTTGAGACTGGAACCCCTTATCTCTTCATATTCCCTCTAATTTTACTAAAGTATTTTAGACATTTTTCACATTTTATGAAGCATATAGACTCACACCTAAGTAAAAATGATCTATAAACTTGACGTAACCACTTATTTAATTTATTTTTGTTTTAATTAATATAGACAAGGATGAGAAAAGGAAAAATAGTTGCATTTGGAAATTTTCATCTGCATTAGAAAAGTATGCTACTGATAAAGTCAGTTGCCTGGTAGATTTTACATAATGAATGGACTGAGTTCCTCTTTTTGGTATTGTTTCTTATTTATCATGTGAAGATTACTTGAGGATTCTAACAGTTCATCTCTTTTGTTGAGGAGTAATTTTTCTTTGAAACAGCATTTTAACAGGATTGTATGGGATAATGAATGTGAAAAACACTTCACAAATTATAAGGTGCTGCTACAAATGTTATAATATTTATAAATTATAAGACATGAATATTTTAAGAAAATGATTAATTTTGTCTTATTTCCTAAAGTTTTACAAAGAACTCATCTAAGAAAGAAAAAGATGCTATAAAATAAAATCTAGTAATACTTTGATTGGGGTTAGCACATATACATTATTTTGAAGAGTGCTGATATTTTAGCAAAGTTGATTTACCCCCAGAAACAAAATAAACTATTTCAATTATTCACATATTATGTTATATTTCACAATAAAACTCAAGAGTCTTTATTATGTGAATCACTTTCCTCCAAACTTGTATGTGGAAGCTCCAGTATGCAATGTGACTGTTGGGAAAAAGGGCCTTTAGGGAGGTAGTTGAGATTAAAGGAGGCCAGCATCAGGGTGGCATGCTAATTTGATACAACTGCTTTCTTTATTGGAAGAAAGGAGACCATCACTCTCTCCACTCTTCTTCCATGTGCACACACAGAGGATAAAGGAAAGGGCATTGGAGCAGAGTAAGCAGGGCAACCCAGGAATGTAGTCTCCACAAGAAACTGATCAATTTAACCCTGCTGTTGGACTTTTTGCCTCCAAAATTGTAAAGATATAAATCTCTCTTGTTTAAGCCACAGCTGTATGGTATTTTGTTATGGGAGCCTGAGCAATAAATCTGGTGTTTTTGAAATTGTTGTGCATTTCCTGTAAATTTTTAGTGTTTTTGAAAACTTACCCTGCAAGTCATGATGAACTCTGAAAAGTGAAAAAAGAAAAAAGTGCTCAGAAAAACCACTCCGGATGCAGGAACTCCCACAAGAGATTTTTATTAGGCAGAGGAACAATGTCTCTCCTGCAGAGAGAGAGAGAGAGAGAGAGAGAGAGAGAGAGAGAGAGAGAAAAGAAGAAGAAG
>JAJEJO010003680.1:186747-197846 GCA_020662805.1 Glaucomys volans
GAGAAGAGAAGAGAAGAGAAGAGAAAGAAAAGGAGAGGAGAGGAGAGAATGGCAGGGGAGCCTCCTTTTAAGTTGTTGAATTTTGGCAGGCTAGGAATCAACCAATGGCTGTTGATAACAGGCTGACAAACTGACCAGTTGCTGGCTAGCTGCACGGGTAGCTGTCATCCCTCCTGTCTTCCCCGCAGGCATGTCCTGCTACCAACTGATGGAGAGGGATCCCCTCCAGGCAAGGGTTGGACTGCAGGGTAAACCCAGCACCTGCCTGCTGCCTGCCATGGTGAACAGACAAGGGGGGCACGGCATGAACAGAACGCAGCTCTGATAGCTGCGGACTTGGTTGCGTCCACCAGACAGGTGCAGCCATTGCAGCTTTTTATGTTATAAACTCTTTTCATTTCCTTAATACTTCCTTTTCTTATTTAATATTCTCTGCTATTTCCACTGTAAACAACTTGTTCAGAAATGTTGAAAATAGTAGTGATGGTCCTTTTCATAGGGATGAATTAGGTATTATTCCATCAATGTGTTTAATATTGGCTATGATGATAGGTGGTGTTCTTTATTACTTTGGTGAAGAATCAACAATATTTATCTATATATCTATATATATGTAATTATGTACCATATGTATATATAGGTATAGATATCTTATTGTTTCTGTATAACTTACAGTCTGAGGAATCAAGATCTCAAATGTTCCTCCTCTCTTCACCTTCCAACACACTTTAATAAAATTGCTCCTTGATATTTCCACTTAGATATCCTCAAACATCTCATTCACTTTGCCTCTCTGGTATCTTAAAAACCAACATAGAATTTAATATGTCATTCTCCCTAATCCAATCTCTACTTTCAATCTATGTTAACTGTATCAGTAAATTGCATTTATGTAGTAACTTAAATCATCTGGATATCATCTTCAACGTCTCCATTTCCTTCAAATCATGTAATTTATTTCCAGGCATCCTTGATTATATCTCGAAACTATCTGGAGCAATATCATAGAAGAGGGAATGAGAAAAGAGAATCTGAGGAATTTGAATATATTTCCTAGATTTAAAAAAAAAAAAGAAAAAAAATATATATATATTTTGGAACCAGGGATTGAACTCAGAGGCACTTAACCACTGAGCCACATCCCCAGCCCTATTTTGTATTTTATTTAGAGACAGGGTCTCACTGAGTTGCTTAGGGCCTCACTATGTTGCTGAGGCTGGCTTTGAACTCATGATCCTCCTGCCTCAGCCTCCCAACTCATTGGGATTATAGTAGATTTTTAAAAATATTAAGGGAAGAAAAATCAATAAGCTCATGGTTTTCTCATAGACAACAAATTGGGTTCAAATTTGAGTTGACTCTTAAATGACATTGTCAAAGACTATAGATGATGTTCAGTTCAGGTTACACAGGGCTTGGGTTCCATCCACTGTGGTTTTTTTTTTTTTTTTTTTCCCAATTAATGATCCTCAGTATGTCACCAAAGTAGTATAGAGGCCAGAAAGTCAAAAGTAAAGACAGGCACAATGATCCACATTTACTTGTCCCAGTACGGAGCAACTTCCCTGAAGTATTCTCTGAGGCATTGATAATTTAAAATGTAGTCCTATCTAATTAGCTAGATTCTTCCACTCTACATTTGAAATCACTAGTAGAGTACAGAGGATTTAATTGGTCATCTTGAATTGTGAAAGAAATTTTGTCATCTATTATCTTTCCCTTTTAGCCATGTTTACATAATATTTTCCCCTGTTCTATCAATTTTGTCAATTATTATAACAAACAGTTTTTCTATTCCTTTGTTGTTTTCCCTTCCCTTTCTGCCACTGCCTTTATTTTATTTCCTTTTTTTTCATATTCTGTTTTGTCTATGTCTTCATTTCAAACTAAAATGATAGCATAATTAACAAGAATAGTAATATTGATTATTAATCATTACTTGCATCAACAATGGAAGCAGTATATTTTAAATGAAATTTGGAAATACAAACACACACACACACACACACACACACACAGACTCATTGGGTCATAATTCCATAGCACTTGCCTATCTTACTTGAAATTATCTACCAACAATGAAAACTTGTTTATCAAAAAGATATAGCTCAACCAACTACTCTTTGCTCATCCTTTGCTGCTTTATCCTCCCATCATCTTCTCTAGGAAGTTGTGCTAGTCGACTTTTCCTCACTATGACCAAAATACATGCTGAAAACAACTTAAAGGAGTTTGTCTTACAGTTTCAGAGGTTTAGTCCATGATTTGCAGAGTTCATTGCTCTGGGCCTAAGGTGAGATAGCATATTATGGTGGAAAGTCACAGTGGAGAAGTGGTGTTCTGCTCATGGCAGCCAGAAAGCAGAGAGAGAGAGAAGGATTGGGGGATGGGGAGAGAAACAGTGAGAGAAAGAGAGAGAGAGAGAGAGAGAGAGAGAGAGAGAGAGAGAGAGAGAGAGAGAAAGGGAAATGGAGTGCAGGTAAGGTTCTGGGGCACACAGTAACTCACCTCTTCCAGTCACACCCCACCTGCCTATAGTTACCACTCAGACCATTCAAAGTAGGATGGACTGATTAGGTTATAGCTCTCACAATCTAATTGTTCCACCTCTGAATATTCCTGCAATTTAACAGAAGCTTTTTGTGGGGGAAATACCTCATATCCAAGCCATAATATTTCACTCTGGCCCCCAAAAGTTCATGGCCATCTCACAGTGCAAAATGCATTTAGTCCATCTCTCCAAGAGTCCTGTAATCTTAACAGTTCCAGCATTTCCCAGAAGTCCAAGTCCAAAGTCTCCTCTGAGACTCAAGGTAAACTCTTTGCTGTGAGACCATGTAAAAACCAAAAGCAAGTTATGTGTTTCCAATTACATAACATAGAGTTAACATTCCCAGTCTGAAAGGAAGGAATGGGGCATAGGAGATAGACACAGGATTAGGGAATAGGAGAGGGAATGGGTCCAAAACAAGACCTCAGCCCAGTTGGGCAAATAGCTCTCATAACTCTGAATACAGCATCAAGGACACGTGGTAAAGATGTTCTTTCCAAAGGCTTGGGCAGCCCCATCCCTTTGCCAGGTATAATGCACTCAGGCTCTCTTAGCCTGGCTCTCTGTGCATCCAGCAGCTTTCCTTGGCATATAGTTGGTGCCTCTGTCATCTCTTACTTTTGGAGATCTTCATTCCAACTTTGGCTTCACCTTCACAGTTTCATGCATTGTCCTCTTTGGGGAACCCTCAGGAATTCCAATCCCCTACACTTGACCTGACCTCCCACACTTTCCTTTGAAATCTTTATGGAAGCCTCCATGACCCTTGGTAACCCCATCATCCTGAATTCATACAGAACCAGAAAAATGTGGAAGACATCAAGGTCTGCTGTCAGCTTGTGCAGTAGCTGGGTTCCCCTAGAACTGTTTCAGTGGACTTTGAGTGTCTAAGGAGCTTACACGGTAAAAAAAATTCCTAGGCTCCCCTGTGCAAGAAGGATATGCCCATGATCTTTTCTCAAAGGAATTTTCCCTTCTGCATCCCTCAGCCTTCATGGGGGGCATTTCCAAATTCCTGAGATGCCATCTTTCTTATTGTCTCTGCACAAAGTTCTTAGCATCTCTTTAATGGCTATAATCTTTTCAACAATCATAATTTATTTGACCCCAGTTTTATATGCACTTTTTGATTCAAAGTGCAAGTCTTTAAAATCCTTTAGTTCTGTTTTCTGCTCCTGATTCTCACAATGAACCTGATTAATTGTTGCCATCAAATTCAAACCACTCAGGCTGGGGATATAGCTCAGTTGGTAGAGTGCTTGCCTTGCATGCACAAGGCCCTGGGTTCAATCCCCAGCACGACAAAAAAAAAAAAAAAAGAAAAGAAAAGAAAAGAAAAGAACAAATTCAAACCACTCACTCAATGCAGTATTGCCTTGAAATTTTCTCCAACAGATTAATTAGACCATTGTTTTTGAATTCAGCTTCACACAAAGTCTCAAGAAATGGGTAAAACATTGACAAGTTATTTCCTGCAACAAAAATGGCCTCTCATAAATTTCTAAGAGGACCCATTCCCTTATGAAACCCTCTTTACAAAGTCATAGATTATAGTATTTCTCAACCTTCTTATCTTCTGAGCTTCCACTAAATTGCCCATTAAATTCTTCTTAGAACTTTTTAAGACTTCTTTATCCTGCAGCTCCAGACTTCTCCAAATTTTTCCTATCAACCTGTCCCAAAGATTTGTGAACATATGATCAGGTTAGCCACAGCAATGATCCCATATCTTGTTACCAATTTTTGTGTCACTGTGCTTTTTGTCACTGTGACCAAAATAACTGATAAGAACAACTTAGTGGAGGACAAGTTTATTTTGGTTCATATTTTGAGAGGTGTAGTTCCTGGGTTCCTAGGTCCCTATGGTTAACTAGGTCCATTGCTTTGGACCACAATGAGGCAGAACATCATGGAAGAGGAGTGTGATGGAGGAGTTCTGCTCCATTGATGGCAGCCAGGTAGCAGAGAGGGAAGGGGGAAGGGGTTGCAGGGAAGATAAACTATTCCAGGACATGTGACCAGTCTCTTCTAGCCATGCTCCACCTGCCTGCAGTTACTACCACCCAGTCCATTCAAACTAGGATGAACTGATTAGGTTATAACTCTCATAATCTAGTCATTTTACCTCTGAACATTCCTGCATTAACATATAAACTTTTGGTGGACACCTCATATCCAAACTGTAGTAGAATATTTCTCTGAACTCCTCAATTTCATCTTGTCCCTGAATGGATTGTTTTTTTTCTGCATTCATGCACAGGTATTTATCAAAGTGCATCATGATGATCAATTTGTATGCCTTTGTCCCATACTACACTGTGAGAGACTTGAGGCGCAGAGATCATATTTCACCCTTACCATTGTGAGTAGTATATAAACCATTGCTTTGAACTATGTAAACCCTAGACAGTGAGACGCTGCTTCTGGAAACCTTGTGCTCTGAAAGTACCAGGGGAAAGCCCATTTGCCAGATGGCTCCTGTTGATAGGGAGGATTCCTGCTTGTCATGGAATTTGTTAGTTCAAAAGCTTTGATTTCAAATCCCAACTGCCCAGAGGTATAAGAGATGGCTGTGACCTGCTAATTCCCCACCATGTTGTTTTTCTCAATGTCATCCTGTTTACCCCAAGAAGTTTTTCACACTGAAACTCTTTAATGCGCATATGAGCATTAAACCTGAAGGTTTTCATTTCCTTTGATAGATCCAGTCTCCACCAGAGTTGGATTACCCACCAGATACCACTACTGCTCCCTTTTTATGTCTTTTGTTTTATTTCTTATTATTTCTTTTGACTTTATTTTCTCACTCCAGCTTACAGTCTGCATTCAGTTAACTGTTCACCCCCTGTGTGGGTGGCAGTGGACACTTACTTTGGTATTTTCAGTAATTTGAATAAACCCTGGTATATACTATTAGGAGTAATTTATCGTATTTATTTGCTTGTTTGTTTTGGTGCTGGTAATTGAACTCAGGGGTGCCCTACTATTGAGCCACATCTCCAGCAATTTTTATTTATTTATTTTAATTTTTACACAGGGTCTCACTAAGTAGCTTAGGACCTTGCCAAACTGGCCTTGTTCTTACAATACTCTGCCTCAGCCTCCCAAGTCAGTGGAGTGACAGGAGTGTGCCACCATGCCTGGCATAGGAATAGTTGACATTACAGTACCAACTTGGAGATAGATCCTATTCTATTCATTTTATATATTGACATGTTCCATTTTCACAAAACAGTCATGAGGTAAGTACTGTTACTCACCTAATTTTACAAAGAGCCCAGGAAGTCTGCATTACCTGCTCAAGTCATATATTAAAAGCAGTAGAACTAGGATTCCAATCCCGATAATCTGACTCTACAGCCTATTTTCTTAAACTCCTCAATATAAATGATTGGCCCTGTTATTTTATGGATGCTTTTAATGTTATTAGACTCCAGTGTACCAAATTGTGATAAGTAGTTAATTTTATTGACATAATAATACAGATGATATATTGAAATACTTGTATGGAGTCAGAAAAATCCATTCATCTTTAAAAATATTGCTATAATGAGGAACTATTACATTTAACATAGTTAATTTTTCTAATGGAGCTTGACTTTAAGGCATTGGCTCTCAAAACTGAGCAATTAAAATAGCGTGGTATAATAATATGTGTAACATAAATAAAAATAAATCCTCTAGTGTGGAATGAACTATCATTCAAGGATATGGCATAGTAGAATTCAATAGATAAGATACCTGTCAGATAGAAAAAGTTTTTTTGGAAGCTTTTATATATTAATAAGAAGAATTTATTGTATTTACCAAGTGCATGTTAGTTTTAAGCCCATTTAAAATGTATCATTTCCCCCAGTTTACATTTAAGGAAACTGAGGCTCACAGGAGTTTAAGAGACCTGCCCAAGACCACAGTGCTAAATGCAACAACTTTCTATTAAAAATGCCTCAGACAGTTAACAAATTAAAATACCTCTGAAATAATTACTGATTTTTAGATTTCACCCTGTATTGATAATTATCATACTGATGACACCACATGGTATTTGGAATGACTTATCTATTTTTAGAAAAAAAATTGATACTTTATATGAATACAGTCCCCTCAGAGTAAAGCTGTCACTCATTTTTTCATGTCTCATTCCAGTTAATGCAATATTCTACCTTTAATTTTTACGAATTAGGTTTTATTTTTAAAATGAACAATGTACAGTGCTGTCTTTATTACTGGCATGGAACAGCAGGTATGATTGAATTCCAGGGGTGACAGGTCAAGTTCCTGGTACAGAAGAGGTAATGGGCCTTGCAGTTGCAATACAGTTGAAGTTTTAGCAGGAAGTAGTCAGAGACACCATTGTCTTCTTGACATCATATCAGTTCTGGGCCTGGTTTGGGTGTTGCTTCTGGAAGCTAAACCTTCAGTCCATTTCTGTGTCCCTTTGCAAGATTCTGTGAGTTACCAAATACATTCTGAGAAATCCTTATTTTGCTTGAGGAGCTTGGTTACTTCCAACTGAGAATCTGCTCAATATAGATACTTGTAAAAATAGTCTTTTTGAGCAGAAGAGGATGTGTTATTATATTTGCACATTGCAAGTATTTTGTTTTGATTCATTCGGTACAGGGATTAGACTTTACTTTTTCAGATTAAATTTACAATGATTTGTTATTGCTGAAAAGTAGCCTGACTATCACATCGATGATTTTAGTTTTCTTTTTCTGGAAAGAAACAAAAGGTGATCCTTAGTCTCCATTTTGTAGATGTAGATGGATGTGTCTGATATAGGGATAAAGCAATGTCTGCTGGTACTTGCTTCTATTTTTAAATGCAATTTCCAAATACGTGTTCATTTTTGACTGTGGCTGGAGTGTCTGTTCCCTTTAAAACTCATGTTAACATTAAATTGTCAGAACAAAGGTTCTCAGGCACTTCTTCCTGCATATGAAATAGGCCAGGATGCTTTGAGATGCCATATACGAATGAGAATTAATGCTGGTGTTAAACAAAGTGTATGGGAGGTCATTTTTTTTTTCTGTGTATATTTTATTTTATTTATTTTTTTTATTTACTTATTGATTCATTGAACACAAATGGAGTACAGCTATTGTTTCACTGGCTGTACACAAAGTAGAGTCACACCATCTGTGCATTCATACATGTACACAGGGCAATGGTATCTGTCACACATTCTGTTGTTATTTTTACCCCCCACCCCGCCCCCACCCCTCCCTTCCCTCTATGCTATCTATCCTTCCTCCATTCTTGCCACCCTTCCCCCCTGCATTATGCATCATCATTCATTTATCAGAGAGATCATTCGGCCTTTGGATTTTTGGGATTGGCTGATCTCACTTAGCATAACAGTCTCCAACATCATCCATTTACGTACAAATGCCATAATTTTATTATTCTTTATGGCTGAATAATATTCCATTGTGTATATATACCACAGTTTCTTTATCCATTCATCTACTGAAGGGCATCTAGGTTGATTCTATAATCTAGCTATTGTGAATTGAGCAGCTATGAACATTGATGTGCCTGCATCACTGTAGTAATCTGATTTTAAGTCCTTTGGGTATAGGCCAAGGAGTGGGATAGCGGGGTCGAATGATGGATCCATTCCAAGTTTGCTAAGGAATCTCCACACTGCTTTCCAGAGTGACTGCACCAACTTGCACTCCCACCAGCAATGTATGAGTGCACCCTTTTCGCCACATCCTCGCCAACACCTGTTGTTGCCTGTGTTCTTAATAAAAGACATTCTAATTGGGGTAAGATGAAATCTTAAGGTGGTTTTGATTTGCATTTCTCTTATAACAAGAGATGTTGAACATTTTTTCATAAATCTGTTGATTGCTTGTAGATCTTCCTCTGTAAAGTGTCTGTTCATTTCCTTGGCCCATTTATTGATTGGGTTATTAGTGTTCTTGGTATAAAGATTTTTGAGTACTTGGTAGATTCTGGAGATTAGTGCTCTATCCGAAGTGTGTGTGGCAAAGATTTTCTCCCACTCTGAAGGCTCTCTCTCCATGTTGCTGATTATTTCCTTTGCTGAGAAAAAGCTTTTTAGTTTGATTCTATCCCAATCATTGATTCGTGCTTTTATTTCTTGCGCTTTGGGAATCATGTTAAGGAAATCTGGTCCTAGGCCAACATGATGAAGATTTGGACCTATTTTCTCTTCTATTAGGTGCAGAATCTCTGGTCTGATTTCTAGGTCCTTGATCCATGTTGAGTTGAGTTTTGTACAGGGTGAGAAATATGGGTTTAGTTTCATTTTGCTGCATATGGATTTCCAGTTTTCCCAGCACCATTTGTTGAAGAGGCTGTCTTTTCTCCATTCCATGTTTTTGCATCCTTTGTCAAGTATGAGATACCTGTATTTATTTGGGTTTGTCTCTGTGTCCCCTATTCTATACCATTGATCTACCTGTCTATTTTGGTACCAATACCATGCTGTTTTTGTTACTATTGCTCTGTAGTATAGTTGAAGGTCTGGTATTGTGAAACCCCCTGCTTCGCTCTTCTTGCTAAGGATTGCTTTAGCAATTCTGGGTCTCTTGTTCCTCCAAATGAATTTCATGATTGCTTGCTCTATTTCTATGAGGTCTGTCATTAGGATTTTAAGTGGAATTGCATTGAATTTGTATAGCATTTTTGGAAGTATGACCATTTTGACAATATTAATTCTGCCTATCCAAGAACATGGGAGATCTTTCCATCTTCTCAGATGCTCTTTAACATCTTTCTCTAGTGTTCTGTAGTTCTCAGTGTAGAGGTCTTTCACATCTTTTGTTAGATTGATTCCCAAGTATTTTATTTTCTTTTTGAGGCTAATGTGAATGGAGTAGTTTTCCTAATTTCTCTCTCAGAGGATGCATCACTTACGAATAAAAATGCATTAGATTTATGAGCATTAATTTTATATCCTGCTACTTTACTGAATTCATTAATGAGTTCCAGAAGTTTTCTGGTGGAATTTTTAGGATCTTCTAAATAGAGAATCATGTCATCAGCAAATAGGGATAGTTTGATCTCTTCTTTTCCTATTCGTATTCCTCTAATTTCTTTGGTCTGTCTAATTGCTCTGGCTAGAGTTTCAAGAACAATGTTGAATAGTAGTGGCGAAAGAGGGCATCCCTGCCTTGTTCCAGTTCTCAGGGGGAATGCTTTCAATTTTTCTCCATTTAGAATGATGTTAGCTGTGGGCTTGGCATAAATGGCCTTTACAATGTTAAGGAATGTCCCCACTATCCCTATTTTTTCTAGTGTTTTGAGCATGAAGGGGTGCTGTATTTTATCAAATGCTTTCTCTGCATCTATTGAAATAATCATGGGGTTCTTGACTTTAAGTCTGTTGATGTGGTGAATTACGTTTATTGATTTCCGGATGTTGAACCAACCTTGCATCCCTGGGATGAAATCCACTTGATCATGGTGCACTATCTTTTTAATATGCTTTTTTATGCGGTTCGCTAAAATTTTGTTAAGAATTTTCGCATCTATGTTCATTAGAGATATGGGTCTGAAATTTTCTTTCTTTGATGTGTCCTTCTCTGGTTTTGGTATCAGGGTGATATTAGCTTCATAGAACGAGTTTGGAAGGGTTCCCTCCTCCTCTATTTCATGAAATACTTTGAGGAGTATTGGAATGAGCTCTTCTTTGAAGGTCTTGTAGAACTCGGCTGTGAATCCATCTGGTCCTGGACTTTTCTTTGTTGGTAGGCTTTTTATGACTTCCTCTATTTCATTGCTCGAAATTGATCTATTTAAGTTGTGTATGTCCTCCAGATTCAGTTTGGGTGGCTCATATGCCTCTAGGAACCTGTTGATGTCTTCCATGTTTTCTATTTTGTTGGAGTATAAATTTTCAAAGTAGCTTCTTATTATGTTTTGTATTTCAATTGTGTCTGTTGTAATATTCCTATTTCCATCATGAATTTTAGTAATTTGGAGTTTCTCCTTCTTTTCATTAGCATGGCTAAGGGTTTATCAATTTAGTTTATTTTTTCAAAGAACCAACTTTTTGTTTCGTCAATTTTTTGAATTGTTTCTTTTGTTTCAATTTCGTTGATTTCAGCTCTGATTTTGATTATTTCCTGTCTTCTACTACTTTTGGTGATGATCTGTTCTTCTTTTTCTAGGGCTTTGAGCTGTAATGTGAGGTCATTGATTTGCTGACTTTTCATTCTTTTATTAAATGCACTCTCTGCAATGAACTTTCCTCTTAGCTCTGCTTCCATAGTATCCCAGAGATTTCGATATGCTGTATCTTTGTTCTCGTTGACCTCTAGAATCTTTTAATTTCTCCCCTAATGTCTTCTGTTATCCATGTATCATTCAATAGCATATTATTTAATCTCCAGGTCTTGGAGTAGTTTCTGTTTCTAACTTTATCATTGACATCTAATTTCATTCCATTATGATCTGATAGTATACAAGGTAGTATCTGTATGTTTTTGTATTTGCTAAGAGTAGTTTTGTGGCATAACATATGGTCTATTTTAGAGAAGGACCCATGAGCTGCTGAGAAGAAAGTGTATTC
>JAJEJO010003681.1:0-25475 GCA_020662805.1 Glaucomys volans
GGTCAAATGGTGGATCCATTCCAAGTTTTCTAAGGAATCTCCACACTGCTTTCCAGAGTGGCTGCACCAACTTGCACTCCCACCAGCAATGTACAAGTGTACCCTTTTCCCCACATCCTCGTCAACACATGTTTTTGCCTCTTTTCTTAATAAAAGACATTCTAATTGGGGTAAGATGAAATCTTAAGGTGGTTTTGATTTGCAATTCTTTTATTACTAGGGACATTGAACATTTTTCATAAATCTGTTGATTGCTTGTAGATCTTCTTCTGTAAAGTCTCTCTTCATTTCCTTGGCCCATTTATTGATTGGGTTATTAGTAATCTTGGTGTAAAGATTTTTGAGCATTTTGTAGATTCTGGAGATAGTGCTCTATCTGAAGTGTGTGTGTGGCAAAGATTTTCTCCCAATCTGAACGCTATCTCTTCACATTACTGATTGTTTCCTTTACTGACAAAAAGCTTTTTAGTTTGACTCTATCCCAATCATTGATTCTTGCTTTTATTTCTTGTGCTTTGGGAGTAATGTTAAGGAAATCTGGTCCTAGGACAACATGATTGAGATTTGGACCTATTTTCTCTTCTATTAGGTGCAGAGTCTCTGGTCTAATTCTTAGGTCCTTGATCCATTTTGAGTTGAGTTTTGTACAGGGTGAGAGATATAGGTTTAGTTTCATTTTGCTGCATATGGATTTCCAGTTGTCCGAGCACCATTTGTAGAAGAGGCTATCTTTTCTCCATTGTGTGCTTTTGACCCCTTTGTCAAGTACGAGATATGTGTATTCATGTGGATTTGTCTCTGTGTCCTCTATTCTGTACCATTGATCTACCTGTCTATTTTGGTGCCAATATCATGCTGCTTTTGTTACTATTGCTCTGTAGTATAGTTGAAGGTCTGGTATTGTGATAACCCCTGCTTCGTTCTTCTTGCTAAGGATTGCTTTAGCTATTCTGCGTCTCTTATTCCTCCAAATGAATTTCATGATTGCATGCTCTATTTCTATGAGGTGTATCATTGGGATTTTAATTGGAATTGCATTGAATTTGTATAGTGCTTTTGGTGGTATGGCTATTTGACTCTATTAATTCTGTCTATCCAATTACCTGGGAGATCTTTCCATCTTATCATCCTTAGTTTAATTTCTTTCTTTAGTGTTCTGTAGTTCTCATTGTAGCAGTCTTTCACCTCTTCTGTTTGATTGATTCCCAACTATTTTATTTTCCTTGAGGCTATTGGGAATGGTATAGTTTTTCTAATTTCTCTCTCACAGGATGCATCACTAATGAATAAGAATGCATTTGATTTATGAGCATTAATTTTATTTTCTGCTATTTTACTGAATTCATTTATGAGTTCCAGAGGGTTTCTGGTGGAATTTTTAGGGTATTCTAAATAGAGAATCATGTCATTCCCAAATAGAGATAGCTTGAGCTCTTATTTTACTAATTGAATACCTCTAATTTCTTTGGTCTTCTAATTGCTGTGGCTAGAGTTTCAAGGACAATGTTGTGCAGAAATGGAGAGAGAGGTCATCCTTGCCTTGTTCCAGTTCTCAGGGGGAATGCTTTCAATTTCTCTCCATTTAGAATGATGTTAGTCATAGGCTTAGCATAGATAGTCTGTACTATCTATGCTATCTATCTATCTTATAGATAGATAGCATAGATAGTTCCTACTATCCCTAGTTTTTCTAGTGTTTGGAACATGAAGGGGTGCTGTATTTTATCAAATGCTTTCTCTGCATCTATTGAAATAATCATGTGGTTCTTGACTTTAAGTCTGTTGATGTGGTGAATTACATTTATTGATTTCTGGATGTTGAACCAACCTTGCATCCCCCAGATGAAACCCACTTGATCATGGTGCACTATCTTTTTAATATGCTTTTGTATGCGATTTGCTAAAACTTTGTTAAGAATTTTTGCATCTATGTTCATTAGGGATATTGGTCTGAAATTTTCTTTCTTTGATATGTCCTTCTCTGGTTTTGGTATCAGGGTGATATTAGCTTCATATAATGAGTTTGGAAGAGTTCTCTCCTCCTCTAATTCATGGAATCCTTTGAGGATGATTGGAATGAACTCTTCTTTGAAGGTCTTGTAGAACTCAACTGTGAATCCATCTGCTCCTGGACTTTTTTCTTTGTTGGTAGGTTTTTGATGAATTCTTCTATTTCATTGCTTGAAAATGATCTATTTTAGTTGTGCATGTCCTCCAGATTCCGTTTGGGTGGCTCATATGCCTCTACGAATTTGTTGATGTCTTTGAGGTTTTCTATTTTGTTGGAGTATAAATTTTAAAAATATATTCTAATAATGTTTTGAACTTAAAATGTGTCTATAGTAATATTTCCATTTCAATCACGAATTGTAATAATTTGGATTTTCTCTCTCCTTCTCTTCGTTAGCGTGGCTAAGGGTTTGTCAATTTTGTTTATTTATTCAAGAATCAACTTTTTGTTTTGTCAATTTTTTGAATTGTTCTTTTCTTTCAACCTAATTGATTTCAGCTGTGATTTTAATTATGTCCTGTCTTCTACTACTTTTGGTGATGATCTGTTCCTCTTTTTCTAGGGTGTGGAGCTGTAATGTGAGGTCACTGATTTGTTGACTTTTCATTATTTTATTGAATGCACTCCATGCAATGAGTTTTCCTCTTTACACTGCTTTCAGAGTATCTCCGCGATTCTGATATGTTGTATCTTTCTTCTCGTTGACCTCTAAGAATTTTTTCATTTCCCCCAATGTCTTCTGTTATCCATGCATCATTCAATAGCACATTGTTTAATCTCCAGTTGTTGTAGTAGTTTCTGTTTTTAACTGTATCATTGATTTCTAATTTCATTCCATTATGATCTGATAGAATACAATGTAGTATCTCTATGTTTTTGTATTACCTAAGAGTAACTTTGTGGCATAACATATGGTCTATTTTAGAGAAGAACCCATGAGCTGCTGAGAAGAAAGTTTTTTTGCTTGCTGATGGATGGAATATTCTATATATGTCTGTTAAGTCTAAATTATCACTTGTGTCCTTGAATTCTAAGGTTTGTTCAATTTTTGCTTGGAAGGTCTGTCCAATGGTAAGAGAGGAGTGTTAAAGTCCCCCAGTCTTATTGTGTTTTGGTCTATTTGGTTCCTCAAATTGAGAAGGGTCTGATTGATGCATATGGATGCACCATTGTTTGGTGCCTAAATATTTATGATTGCTATGTCTTGGTGATTTATGCTTCCCTTAAGTAATATGAAATATCCTTCCTTATCTCTTCTGACTAACTTTGGCTTGAAGTCTGCTTTATCTGAAATGAGTTTGGAAAATCCTGCTTTTTTACTAAGACCATGTGCATGGTATATTTTTTCCCAGCCTTTCATCTTTAGTCTTTGGGCATGTTTTTCTATGAGATGAGTCTCTTGAAGGCAGCATATTGTTGGGTCTTTCATTTTAATCCAGTCTGCCAGTCTATGCCTTTGATTGAGGAGTTTAGACCATTTACATTTAGGGTTATAATTGAGGTATGAATTGTATTCACAGTCATTTTGACATATATTTGGATTTTAATCTTACTTGTTTTTTTCCTTTAATTGGCTGTTCCTTTAGGGTAATTCCTCCCTTTGTTGACTTACATTGTTGTTTCTCAATTTTTCCTCTTGGAATATTTTGCTGAGGATTTTCTTTAGGGCAGGCTTTCTGTTTGTGAATTCTTTTAGCTTGTGTTTATCATGGAAGGATTTTATTTCATCTTCAAATCTGAAGGTAAGTTTTGCTGGGTATAAGATTCTTGGTTGGCATCCATTTCCTTTCAATGCTTGGAATGTTGTTCCAGGCACTTCTTGATTTTAGGGTCTGGTCTGAGAAATCTGCTGATATTCATATTGGTTTTCCCCTATATATAAGCTGATGTTTTTCTCTTGCAGCCTTTAAAATTCTACCTTTGTGTTGTATGTTAGGTATTTTCATTATAATGTGCCTGGGTATGGATCTGTTGTGATTTTGTGCATTTGGTGTCCTATAAGCCTCTTGAATTTGATTTTCCATCTCATTCATCATATTTGGGAAATTTTCTGATATTATTTCATTGAACAGATTATTCATTCCTTTGGTTTGTGTCTCTGTGCCTTCATCAATCCCAATAACTCTTGAATTTGGCATTTTCATGATGTCCCATAACTCTTGGAGGATCTGTTCATGATTCCTTACCATCCTCTCTGGTTGAATTTGTTTTCAAGATGAAATATTTTGTCTTCATTGTCTGAAGTTGTGTCTTCCAAGTGATTTAGCCTGTTGGTTAAGCTTTCTATTGAGTTTTTAATTTTGCTTATTTTAACCTTCCCTTCAAGGATTTATGTTTATTTTTCTTTTTCAGAATCTCTTTTTATTGAAATGATCTTTTGCTTCCTGCAGTTGCTCTTTTAGCATTGCCTTCATTTGCACTCTTGACTCCTTGTTCACTTCTCGGATCATTTTAATTACGTACAACTCCCTTTCTGACAATGCTTCTGCCATGTTGTCATTGACTTATTTTGATGTAGTATCTGGGTTTGTTTGGGACGTTTTCTTCCCATGTTTTCTCATGTTGCTAGTGAACCTTTCCCTTTAGTAGCTCTAATCCTAGGTATTGCAGTTTCCCCTTAAAGTCTCATAGGGTTCCTACCTATTTTCCCTACGTCCCCTTGAGTTGAGAGCTCAATATTGGCAGCACACCATATAAACAATATGTGTCTTTAATGTAAATAGTCCCTATTAAGACATTAATAGTGTTGTCTTAATAAACAGAGATGAGTTCAAATTATTATCTACAGCATAACCAGTAAGTTTGCAATAAGGACTGCAAATCCTAAAGTTGGACAGGGAGAATGAGGAGGGTTATAGGACAAAACACTAATGAGATAAGAAGTGAGTGTATTGATATACTATGTCATATGAATAGTGGAAGTGGAATTAAAAGAAATAGACTTTTAGCGTGAAGAAAAAGAGAAACTCCAAGGAAACGGATATATAAGAGGGAGATAGAATGATAAGCATACTAATAAAAGAAAAAGATAGGAATAGAGTGGGTATATTAGGAATAATTTTAGTATTACAATTAATTTTAAAACGTTCTGTGATAAAAATATATTGTACAAGTTCAAACCTCTTATATTTCAATGGCCTGACATTTGAGAGGTGCTTGATCAAGCAGTGACCCATGACGGGTGCTGTCCCATTACCCCCAGGTTGGGAATGATCAATGCTTAGGTGGTCGGGTGTTGATAGATGATCAGATTCAGCACAGGTGCTAGACACTGGGCCAGATTGTGGGCCTTGGCCCTAGATCAAGTTGGGGCGTGGGTGTAGAACTCTGCTCAGTGATGGAGACACTGGGCTCGGTAGCCCAGGCAGCCCTGAGCTCCCCGTTGGGGCTCAAGTGATTGCTCTCTCCTGGGGAATCTGTAAAGTGGCACTGAAGGGCCTAAGATTCCTGCTGGCACTGGGAATTCCAGCCACAGCAGGCAGGAGCTCTCTCCAAGAGCCACAGAAAAATGGTGCTGGAAAACCAGAGCTCTGCTTTCTACATAAATCTTTGATAGTGGTTCCTTAGGGGTCATGTGCCCGTCCAAGGCAGAGGAACAGTGATGTGTATTATCTTTATACTATACATTAAGAGCATTTATTTGTGAACAAGGCAATATTGAGAGAATTATTAATATGAGCAAGGCTAGTTCTCATTTTTTGTTTTTGCTTTAAAAGGCAAGTTTAAGTGTGTGATGTGCACATTCAATTAAGGCCTGTCCTGTAGGATTGTGAGGAATTCCATGAGTTAGAATTATATTCATTTGATCACAAAACTGAGCAAAGGCACTAGAAGTATTACCAGGGACATTGTCAGTTTTTAAATGATGAGCTTTATCAATGGTGGCGATGCATAGGGGCATATGAGAGATACAGGCTGGACTTTTTTTCCGAATGATGTGCACCTGGAAATGTAAGGACTGAAGAAGAAACTTTGGAAACATGTAAGAAGGAATAGGGATAAAAAGAAGGAAAATGAGTTACATCTATTTGCCAGAGGGAATTAGAGTGTAAACCTTGAGGGTTTAGAGTTGCACAAGTAGGGGAATGAAAGAGCATGCAATGAGAGCATTTTTTTTTATCATGGATTAACACTTTAATCATTACAACATTCTATGAAAAAGGTATATTGGACTGTCTATTTTTACAAAATAAAGTGGAGGCAAAGGGAAGGGAAATACAGCTGACCCACTGCATCCTCAGGTTCCACATCAACAGATTCAACAAAATGCAAAATGAAAATATTTGTAAATATTGCATCAGTACTAAGTATGTACAGACAGTTTTGTCATTATTCTCAAAGGAACACAGCATAAAAACGACTTACAAAGCATTTACAGTACATTAAAGAAAAGTAATCTAGAGGTGATTTAAAGTGTGTGGGAGAATATGCCTATGTTATATGCATAGGCATATATTATGATCATTTTATATAATGTTCTTGAGCCTCTGCAGATTTTATCCACTGAGATCCCCAAACCAATCCCCTATGGATACTGAGGAACAACTGTAAATTAGCACAAATCATAGCTAGCAAGAGAGCACACTAAATTGAACTCACTCCAGGGTCCATGATCTTTTCCTGTACAGTATTATACTCAGCCTTAAATATGGTACAACTTTGTTTCGTTGGCATATTTTCTTGGTTCTGTTTACACAAACAGAATAAGAAAGGAGCTATGTTTGAAAAGGAGGTATGTCTTTAATATTATCTTACCCAGGGCTTAACTATCTGAGTCTATGGTAAACTTTCTTGCATGGGTCATTTTTCTAGTTCACTGAAACAGATATATATTCAAAGTTGCTTACCCTTAATTTCTTCAGAGTGGTATTAATCCATATTTAAAAAAGAGACCAACTCTATCTTTGCAAGAGTGTGAATAGTTTGGGAAGGGGCCTGATTCTGTATTTACAAAATACCTGAGGGAAATACCTTTTGCGTGATTGGCAAAACTCTCCACCTCTATTACCAAAAATGGAAGGAAAGGTCATACTCCATTAACCCCAGATGCTGATCTGGGTTCAGGATAAACTGTCTTTTAAACTGGATTGTCTAGCAACTGACTAAAGTATGAGTCATCAGGAACCTAAAATCTATATATCACATATTGGAACATTCCTTAAAGAGAGGTGGTTCCCAATCTCTTAAATGAAGACATGGCAAAAATTCACATTTTGAATTTTCTAAGGTTTAGATTTTAAATAAATGAAATATTAATAAAATAAACTATGGTATTATTTTGCTAGGACACCACAAACTAAGTACCTTGTAAACAATAGAAATGTATTGTCTTACACTTCTGACAGCTAGAATCTGAAATTAAGGGGTTAGTTGGTTGTTTCCCATTTTAGATCTGTTATAGGCCTCTTTCCCTGTCTCTATGTTCACATGGTGTTCTCTCTGTATGTCCAAACTGCCTCTTTTCTATAAGGACAGCAATCATATTGGAGTAGGAGCATATCCCCTGTTCAGAATCTAGTAGAATCTCATCTTAACTGCAATGTAATTACTTTCAAGTAAGGTCATTTTTTTTTTTACATTTTCAGTAGGTTAATTACCTACTTAATTTTATTTTATTTTTAATTAATTTATTTTGATTCATTGTACGCTAATGGAGTACAGCTGCTGTTTCTCTGATTCTCTGAGTGTACATGAAGTAGAGTCACACAATTTGTGTAATCATACATGTACATGGGTAATGATTTTTGTTTCATTCTGTTATTATCCTTACCCCCACCCCAATCCCAACCCCAATCTTCCTCTATGAAATCCATCCTTCCTCCATATTTGCCTCCCTCCCACCCCATATTATGTATCATCATCCACGTATCAGAGAGGTCTTTAGGCATTTGGCTTTTTGAGATTGGCTAATCTCACTTAACATGACATTCTCCAACTTCATCCATTTACCTGCAAATGCCAAAGTTTTACTCTTCTTTATTTTTTCTTCATTCTTTATTCTTCTTTTTTCTTCTTTCTTTCTATTGTGTATATATACCATGGTTTCTTCATCCATTCATTTATTGAAGGGCATCTAGGTTGGTTCCACAATCTACCTTTTGTGAATTAAGCAGCTATGAACATTGATGTGGCTGTATCACTGCAGGATGCTGATTTTAAGTCCTTTGGGTATAGGCCAAAGAGTGGGATACGGGATCAAATTGTGGATCCATTACAAGTTTTCTAAGGAATCTCCACACTACTCTCCAGAATGGCTGCACTAATTTGCAACTCCACCAGCAATGTATGAATATACACTTTTCCCCTCTTCCTCGCCAACACCTGTGATTGCTTGTATTCTTGATAATAGATATTCTAATTGGGGTGAGATGAAATCTTAAGGTGGTTTTGATTTGCATTTCTTCTATTGCTAGTGATGTTGAACATTCTTTCATATACCTGTTGATTGCTTTTTGATCTTCTTCCATAAATTTTCTGCTCATTTCCTTGGCCCATTGATTGATTGGGTGTTTTGTATTCTTGGTGTAAAGCTTTTTAGTTCTTTATAGATTTTGGAAATGAGTATTCTCTCTGAAGTGTGTGTGGCAAAGGTTTTCTCCTATGCTCTAGGTTCTCTCCTCATATTGGGGATTGTTTCCTTTGCTGAGAAAAAACTTCTTAGTTTGAATCTATATCAGTTAGTGATTCCTGCTTTTATCCCATGTGCTGTGGGTGTCATGTTGAGGACATCTGCTCCTAAGCCAACATGATGAAGATTTGAACCCTCTTTTTCTTCTGTTAGGTGCAGGGTCTCTGGTCGAATTCTGAGGTCCTTGATTCATTTTGGGTTGAGTTTTGTGCAGGATGAATGATAGGGGTTAAATTTCTTTTTGCTGCATATGGATTTCCAGTTTTCCCAACACCATTTGTTGAAGAGGTTATCTATTCTCCATTCTATGTTTTTGGCACGTTTGTCAGGTATGAGATAACTGTATTTATGTGGGTTTGTCTTGTGTCCTCTATTCTGTACCATAGACCTACCTGTCTATTTTGGTGCCCATACCATGCCTTTTTGGTACTATTGCTCTGTAGTTTAGTTGAAGATCTGGTATTGTGCAACTCCCTAATTTGCTCTTCTTCCAAAGAATTGCTTTAGCTCTATTGGGTCTCTTATTCTTCCAAATGAATTTCATGATTGCTTGCTCTATTTCTTTGAGGAATGTCATTGGGATTTTACTTGGAATTGCATTGAATTTGTATAGGGTTCTTGGTAGTATGACCATTTTCACAATACTAATTGTGCCTATCCAAGAACATGGGAGAACTTTCCATCTTCTAAGGTTTTCTTTAATTTCTTTCTTTAGTGTTCTGTTGTTCTCATTGTAGAGGTCTTCCCTTCTGTTGTTAGATTGGTTCCCAAGTTTTTGTTTTTGTTTTTTTTTTTTAGGCTGTTGTGAATGGGGTAATTTTTCTAATTTCCTTTCAGAGGATTCAGCACTAAAGAAAAAAATACATTAGATTTATGAGCATTAATTTTATTTATTTATTTATTTATTTATTTTAATTTATTTTAATTTATTTATTTTGATTCATTGTACACAAATGGAGTACAGTTGTTCTTTCTCTGGTTGTACACAAAGTAGAGTCACACCATCTGTACATTCATACATGTACAAAAGGCAATGATGTCTGTCTAATTCTGTTATTACTCTTACTCCCCTACCCCGACCCCAACCCTCCCTTCCCTCTATTCAATCTGTCCTGCCTCCATTCAAGCCTCCCTTCCAAGCTGCATTATGCATAGTCATTCACTTATCAGAGAGATGATTCAGCCTTTGGATTTTGGGGATTGCCTAATCTCACTTAGCATGACAGTCTCCAACATCATCCATTTACCTACAAAATCCATAATTTTATCATTTTTTATGGCTAAGCAGTAATCTATTGTGTATATATACCAGAGTTTCCATTTTTTAATGGTATGATGAGTTTATTATTTAAGATAAATATCAAAGAGTTATATAACAGGGCATAAGGTAGTGGTTCCATTCCTAATTTTTGGAGGAAACTCCAAATTGATTTCCATATCATTTTTACTAATTTACAGTCGCACCAACAATGTAAAAGTGTTGCTTTATCCCACATTCTTTCCAGCATTTATTTATTTATGTATTTTTTATTTTATTTTATTGTTTTTATTCATTTAATTTTGATCCATTGAACACAAATGGAGTACAGCTATTGTTTCCGGGGGTGTACACAAAGTAGAGTAACACCATCTCTGCATTCATACATGTACACAGGGCAATGATGTGTGTCTCATTCTGTTATTTTGCCCCCCCAACATGACCCCACCCATTCCTTCCCTCTGTGCCATCCATCCTTCCTCCATTCTTGCCTCCCATCCACCCCCCATTATGCATCATCATTCACTTATCAGAGAGACCATTTGGCCTTTGGATTTTTGGGACTGGCTGATCTCACTTAGCATGACAGTCTCCAACAGCATCCATTTACCTGCAAATGCCATAATTTTATTCTTCATCATGGCTGAGTAATATTCCATTGTTTACATCTACCCCAGTTCCTTTATCCATTCATCTATTGAAGGGCATCTACGTTGTTCCACAATCTTGTTACTGTGAATTGAGCAACTATGAACATTGATGTGGCTGCATAACTGTAGTAATCTGATTTTAAGTCCTTTGAGTATAGGCCAAGTAATCAGATAGCTGGACCAAATGGTGGATCCATTCCAAGTATTCTAAGGAAAATCCATACTCCTTTCCAGAGTAGCTTCACCAACTTGCAATCCCACCAGCAATGTATGAGTGTACCTGTTTCACCACATCCTTGCCAACCCTTTTGTTGCCTGTTTTCTTAATAAAAGACATTCTAATTGGGGTAAGATGAAATCTTAAGGTGGATTTGATTTCCATTTCTCTTATAACTATGGATGTTGAACACTTTTTCATATATCTGTTGAATGCTTGTAGATCCTCTTTTGCAAAGTGTCTGTTTATTTCCTTCACCCATTTACTGATTGGGTTATTAATATTCTTGGCGTAAAGATTTTTGAGTACTTTGTAGAATCTGGAGATTAGTGCTATATCTGAAGTGTGTGTGGAAAAGATTTTCTCCCACTCCGAAGGCTCTCTCTTTACATTGCTGATTGTTTCCTTTGCTGAGAAAAAGCTTTTTAGTTTGACTCTATCCTAATCATTGATTCCTGCTTTTATTTCTTGTGCTTTGAGGGTCATGTTAAGGAAATGTAGTCCTAGACCAACATGATGAAGATTTGGATCTAATTTCTCTTCTATTAGGTGCAGAGTCTCTGGTCTAATTCCTAGGTCGGTGATCCATTTTGAGTTGAACTTTCTACAGGGTGAGAGATATGGGTTTAGTTTCATTTTGCAGCATATGGATTTCCATTTTCCCAGCACCATTTGTTGAAGAGGCTATCACTTCTCCATTGTATGTTTTTGGCTCTTTTGTCAAGTATGAGATACCTCTATTCATGTGGGTTTGTCTCCACGTCCTCTATCATGCACCATTGATCTACCTGTCTATTTTGGTGCCAGTTCCATGCTGCTTTTGTTAATATTGCTATGTAGTATATTTGAAAGTCTGCTATTGTGATACCCCTGCTTCACTCTTCTGGATAAGAATTGTTTTGGCTACTCCTTAGAGCTCAAACTCTCCCAATTTGCAGATGACATGATTCTCAATTTTGAAGACCCTAAAAATTCCACCAGAAAACTTCTGGAACTCATAAATAAATTCAGTAAAGTGGCGGGATATAAAATTAATGCTCATAAATCTAATTCATTTTTATTCATAAGTGGTGCAACCTCTGAGAGAGAATTAGGAAAACCATACATTCACAATAGCCTCAAGAAAAATAAAATCCTTTGGAATCAATCTAACAGAAGAGGTGAAAGACCTCTACAATGAGAACTACAGAACACTAAAGGAAGAAATTAAAGAATGTCTGGGAAGATGGAAAGATCTCCCATGTTCTTGGATAGGCAGAATTAATATTGTCAAAATGGCCATACTACCAAAAGGGCTATACAAATTCAATTCCAATTAAAATCGCAGTGATCAACCCCAAAAGGGCTATACAAATGCAATTCCAATTAAATTCGCAGTGATCAACCTCATGGAAATAGAGAAATTAATCACGAAATTCATTTGGAGGAATAAGAAACCAGTTTCATTATCCACTCATCTATTGAAGGGCATCTAGAATGGTTCCACAATCTAGCTATTGTGAATTGAGCAGCTATGAACATTGATGTGGCTGTATCACTGTAGTAATCTGATTTTAATTCCTTTGGGTATAGGCCAAGAAGTCGGATAGCTAGACGAAAGTGTGCATCCATTCCCAGTTTTCTGAGGCATCACCACACTGCTTTCCAGAGTAGCTGCACCAACTTGCAATCCCACCACAAATGTATGAGCATAGCCTTTTCCCCACATCCTCGCCAATACCTGTTGCTGCCTGTATTCTTAATAAAAGACATTCTAATTGGGGTAGATTAAATCTTAAGGTGGTTTTGAATTGCATTTCTTTTATAACTAGAGATGTTGAACATTTTTTCATAAATCTGTTGATTGCTTGTAGATCTTCCTCTTTAAAGTGTCTGTTCGTTACATGGCCCATTTATTGATTGGGTTATTATTGTTCCTGGTGTAAAGATTTTTGAGTACTTTGTAGATTCTGGAGACTAGTGCTCTATCTGAAGAGAGTGTGGCAAAGATTTTCTCCCACTCTGAAAGGTCTCTCTTCACATTGCTGACTGTTTCCTTTGCTGATGAAAAGTTTTTTAGTTTGATTCTATCCCAATCATTGATTCCTGCTTTTATTTCTTGCTATTTGGGAGTCTTGTTAAGGAAATCTGGTCCTAGGCCAACATGATGAAGATTTGAATCTATTTTCTCTTCTATGAGGTGTAGGGTGTCTGCTCAAATTCCTAGGTCCTTGATCCATTTTGAGTTGAGGTTTGTACAGGGTGAGAGATATGGAATTTATTTCATTTTGCTGCATATGGATTTCCAGTTTTCCCAGTACCATTTGTTGAATAGGCTTTCTTTTCTCCATTTCACGTTTTTGACTCCATTGTCAAGCATGAGATACCTGTATTTATGTGAGTTTGTCTGTTTTCTCTACTCTGTGCCATTGATCTATCTGTCTATTTTGGTTCCAATATCATGCTGCTTTTGTTACTATTGCTCTGCAGTATATACGAAGGTCTGCTATTGTCCTACCCCCTGCTTCGCTCTTCTTGCTACGAATTGCTTTAGCTATTCTAGGTCTCTTATTCCTCCAAATGAAATTCATGATTGCTTGTTCTATTTCTGTGAGGTCCGTCATTGTTATTTTAATTGGAATTGAATTGAATCTGTATAGTGCTTTTCGTAGTATGGCCATTTTGACAATATTAATTCTGTCTATCCAAGAACATGGGAGATCTTTCCATCTTCTCAGACTTTCTTTAATTTCTCTCTTTAGTGTTCTGTAGTTCTCATTGCTCAGGTCTTCCACCTCTTTTTTAGATTGATCCCCAAAAGCATATTAAAAAGATAGTGCACCATGATCAACTGGGTTTCATCCCGGTGATGCAACGTTGACTCAACATCCAGAAATCATTAAATGTAATTCACCACATCGACAGACTTAAAGTCGAGAACCACATGATTATTTCAATAGATGCAGAGAATGCATTTGATAAAATACAGCACCCCTTCATGCTCAAATTGCTAGAACAAATAGGGATAATAGGAACGTTTCTCAACATTGTAAAGACTACCTATGCTAAGCCCACAGCTAACATCATTCTAAATGGAGAAAAATTGAAAGGATTCCCCTGAGAACTGGAACAAGGCAGGAATGTCCTCTTTGTCCACTTCTATTCAACATTATCCTTGAAACTCTAGCCAGAGCAATTAGACAGGCCAAAGAAATTAGAGGGATACAAATAGGTAAAGAAGAGCTCAAACTATCTCTATTTGCTGATGACAGGATTCGCTACTTAGAAGACCCTAAAAATTCCTCCAGAAAACTTCTGGAACTCATAAATGAATTCAGAAAAGTAGCAGGATATAAAATTAATACTCATAAATCTAATGCATTTTTATTCGTAAGTGATGCATCCTCTGAGAGAGAAATCAGGAAATCTTGCCATTCACAATAACCTCAAAAGAGCATTAATTTTATATCCTGCGAATTTCCTGAGTTCATTTATGAGCTCCAGAAGTTTTCTGGTGGAATTTCTCACCTCCTCTAAATATAGAATCATATCATCAGCATATAGGGATAGTTTGAGCGCATCGTTTCCTATTTGTATCCCTTTAATTTCTTTGATCTGTTTAATTGGTCTCGCTAGAGTTTCAAGAATGATGTTCAATAGTAGTGGGAAAAGAGGGTTTCCCTGCCTTTTTATGGTGTTCAGGTGGAATGCTGTCCATTTTTCTCCATTTAGAATGATGTTGTTGTGGGTTTAGCATAGATAACCTTTACAATGTTAAGGAATATTTCTACTATCCCTACTTTTTCTAGTGTTTTGAGCATGAAGGGGGATTGTATTTTATCAAATAGCTTTTCTGCATCTATTGAAATAATCATGTGGTTCTTAAGTCTGTTGATGTGATGAATTACAATTATTGATTTCTAGATTTTGAAACAATATTGCATCCCTGGGATAAAACCCTCTTGATCATGAGGCACTATCTTTTTAATATGCTTTTGTATGTGATTTGGTAAAATTTTTAAAAGATTTTTTGCATCTATGTTCATTAGGGATATTGGTCTGAAATTTTCTTTTGTCAATGTGTCCTCCTCTGGTTTTTGTAACAGGGTGATATTTGCTTCATAGAATGAGTTTAGAAGGGTTCCCTCCTTCTCTATTTCATGGAATACTTTGAGGAGCATTGGAATGACCTCTTCTTTGAACGTCATGTAGAGTTTAGCTGAGAATCCATCTGGTCCTGGACTTTTTTTTGTTGGTCAGCTTTTGATGACTTCTTCTATTTCATTGCTTGAAATTGATCTATTTAAATTGTGTATGTCCTCCAGATTTAGTTTGGGTGACTCATATGCCTCTAGGAACCTGATAATATCCTCAAGATTTTCTATTTTGTTGGAGTATAAATTTTCAAAATAGCTTCAAATTATGTTTTGTTTTTCAGTAGTGTTTGCTGTGATAGTTTCTTTTTCATCATTAACTTTAGTAATTTGAATTTTTTCTCTCCTTCCCATTGTTAGTGTGGCTAACTGTTTATCAATTTTGTTTATTTTTTCAAAGAACCACCTTTTTGTCTCCACAATTTTTTGAATTGTTTCTTTTGTATCAATTTCACTGATTTCTCCTATGATTTTAATTAATCCCTGCCTTGTACCACTTTTGGTGATGATCTGTTCTTCTTTTTCTAGTGCTTTGAGCTGTAATATGAGGTCATTTACTTGTTGACTTTTCATTCTTTTATTGAATACACCCCATGCAATGAAGTTTTCTCTTAGTACTGTCTTCATAGTGTCCCAGAGATTTTGATATTTTGAGTAGTCTTTAAGAGAATTTGAAAGTTTTCACATGAAATTTACTGCCTCTTTCTGAGGTTATAAAATGGGGGCAGGGGTTTGACTGAAATTTGTCAGTTTAATTTAGGTAATCATAGGGACAAGAATTTGACAAATCTTTGACCATACTTATCAGGGCATCTGTGTCAGATAATGTTTGAGCTAGAGATCTAGGATTGCATTCATGTTCATATGTACACTTGGTTCAAAATTGGGAGAGTTTAGTGTCTTTCTTGCTATTTGAGTCATTATTTGTCTCCATGAATGCCATTACAAATTTCCTGCCACCACAAGGGAACTTCTTAAACCACAGGCAGCTAAACAGCAGTTAGCAGAAAGTATAGAGTTCTTGCAGCCTGATTGAATATTCACGTATTTTAAAATCAGAGTAATTCATAGTTTCAACCAGTGGGAATGCTTTCACACATTTTATTTTAAGGTGGAATTGATTAGAATGTGACTAGATGGGAGAACTGCTTTGTTTTGACTAGGAGAACATTGTTATTTTATTGTTGTTGTCAAACCTATCTCAAGATGGTTCACTGCCTTAGTCTGATCATAGGAAGGATCTGATTCCTACTCCTAACACCTGGAGGCTGGTGAGTTTTCACCTTCAGGCTAACTCTTCTAGAAACAAATCTGTCATGGAATTCTGGGTCATAGATACAGACTAGTAGTCAACATAATTAAAGACACTCTGGATGTGGCCAGACTGCTCAATGAATGTGGAAGCAGTCAACACCATACACGGGAGTTACTACATGCTTCAAATAATACCTCTCTTCCCTGGGTCTCTAGATTCTGGCTCACACTACATAAGGCTGGGATTGAACATGGTAGCTTCTGTGTGCTGTTAGGGGACAGTCCCAGGAAATCTCTTCACCAGTGTTCTCATTCTACTCAGCCATAAAGAATGGAATTATGTCATTTATGGGAAATTAATGAACCTGGATGACATGATCCTGAGTAAAATTTTGCAGATTCAGAAAATAAAGGGTCAAGTATTTCCTCTCCTATGTGAAAGATTGAAAGAAGGATGGTATGAAGAAAAGGGGATCTTAGAAAAAGAGAAAGGAGATGGACACTGTAGAGGCTTGCAGGAAAGGAGGAGATGATTGAGAACTGAGGAACTGAGAAATTAACTCATCAAATGTTATGCACATACATGGATATGTCATGGGGAACACACTAAGATAATTTTAAGCCACTAAGAAAAATGATTTTTTATATTGGGGATTGAACCCAGGGGCACCCAACCCTGAGCCACATGCCCAGCTCTTTTTCATATTTTACTTGAGACAGGGTCTCTCTGAGTTGTGAAGGCTGTCTTTGAATCTGCCATCCTCCTGCTTTAGCCTCCCAAGCTTCTGGGAAAACAGGTGTGCACCACTGGGATAAACTATAATTTTTAAGTCATCTAAAACAGAAAAGTGGAGGACCAGATGTAAATTGAGCTGAGTTCTACCACACACTTTTAAAGCAAATTTGATTGTTTCCCCAATTGCTCCATGAAACAGAAAGAGAAGGAAATTTCTTCAAATGTCATTTAATGGTGCTGCTATAACATTGCTACTAAAACTACATACAGACACATTACACAAAGAAAACTGTACAGAAATCTGACTGAGAACATGGTTGCAAAAATACTTCTTAAAATATTAGCACATCATATTCAAAAACACATTAAGAAGATTGTAAATCATGATGAACTTGGTTTCCTACCAGGGTGCAAAGATGGCTAACATATGCAAATAAAGAAATATAATTCACCATATGAGTAGAATTAAGAAAAAACTATATAATCATCTCAATAGATGCAGGACAAGCCTTGGAAAATTTTAGTGACATTTCATAATAAAAAATCTGAAAAAATTAAGCTCAATAGAAACTGATCTCAACATCATGAAGGTTACATATGACAAACCCAAAGCCAACATCACACCAAGCAGGAGAAAATTGAAAGCATTTCCTCTAAATTAGGAACAAGACAAGGATGCCTACTCTCTCTGTTCCTTTTTGATGCGGCACATGAAATTTTAGCCACAGCATCGAGGCAAGAGGAGGATACAAAAGGATACCAGTAGGAAGGAAAGAAGTAACATGATCAGTTTGCAGATCATATGATCCTATATATGAATGAATACACTCCACTAGAAGACATCTGGAACTGAAAAATTCCAGAAAAAGAAAGATACTAGATCAACATACAAAATTCTATATCATTTGTAGATATCAATAATGAATCCCCTGAAAAAGAAAAGAGGGTAAATAGCATACATATTATCCTAAAAAAACCTCTAAAAATAAATCCTTCTAAAGAGGTTAAAGAGATGTGTAACCAAACTTATGGAACAATGGTGAGAGAGGAAGATACTAGAAGAAGGAATGAACCCCAGTGTTCTTTGATAGGCAGAGTTAATAATGTTAGAAAGGCCATAACATAACAATAATGTTAGAAAGGCCAAAAGTGATATGCAGAGTCAATGTGATCTCCATCAAAATACCAGTGACAATCTTCAAAAGATTGAAAAAATACATTCCTATCATAGGAAAGAATAAAAGACCTAGAAGAGCTACAAGCAACACTGACCAATGAGAACAATGCTGGAGGCATCACAGTAACTGATCTCAACTTATGCTACAGAGCTCTAACAACAAAACCAGCATGGTACTGGAACCAAACCAAACATGAAGACCAAAGGAAAAGAATCAAAGTCAGAGACAAATGCACATGGATACAGTCATTGGATCCTGGAACAAGATGCCAGAATTTTTTACTGAAGAAATGACAAGCTTTTTAACAAATTATGTTGGGAAAACTGGATTTCCATATGCAGAAGAGTAAAACTTGATGGCTATTTCTGACCCTGTATACACAAAATCATCTCAAAGTGCATTGAAGACCAACAAATCAAACCAGTAAGAGTGGAGCTGTTAGATTAGAGAAAAAACAACACTCCAACAGACTGGCATGGGTAAGAACTTCCTCAGTAAGACTGTTATAGCTCAAGAAATAAAACCAAGAATCAGCAAGTGGGATGACATTGAGTTAAAAATTTTCTGCACAGCAAAAATAAAAAATAAAAAAAAGAATAATTAAGACTGTAAAAAGAGCATACAGAATGGGAGAAAAAAGTTCCTGGTACTCTCCTAGCAGAGGATTAATATACAGAATATATGAAGAACTAGAAAACCTTAACAAACCCCCTCCCATACCCAGTAATATAATGGGCCAATGAACTAAGAATGCATTTCATAAAAAAAAGAAATAGAAATGGTCAACAAATATGTGAAAAAAAATATTCAGCATCTTTAGCACTCAGGAAAATTCAAATCAGAACTCCACTGAGTCCTGAGGTGGCCAGAATCCCCAGCCCCACCAGGGATCTTCGGACCTTTGGTGCCATTTTACAGCTTCCCCAGGAGAGAGAGACCGCCTGCGGCTACCTGAATCCCCAGAGCGGATCTCCACTCTTCTGGGGCCATTTTACGGCATCTCCTAGAGAGAGCTCCCGCCTGAGATGGCCAGAATCCCCAGCCCCATCGGGAACCTTAGGCCCTTCTGTGATGTTTTACAGCTTGCCCAGGAGAAAGCAATCATCTGAGACTGTCTGAGCCCCCAGCACAGAGTTCAGGCCTGCCTGGGCCATCAAGTCCAGGGTCTCCAGCACTGAGCACACTTCTGTGCCCTCAGCCCAACTGGATCTAGGGCCCAGGCCCACATCCTAGCCCAGTGTCTAGCACCTGTGCTGCTTCTGATCATCTGTCAACACCAGGCTGCCTCTACCCAGAAGCATTGATCATTCCCAACCTGGAGGTAGTGGGACAGCACCCTTCTTGGTTCACCGCTTGATCAAGCACTTCTCAAACATCAGGTTTTTGAAAAATAGGAGGTTTGAACTATGCAGTATATTTTGATCGCAGAACATTTTTAAATTAATTGTAACACTGTGATTATTACTAATATACCCATGATATTCCTACCTTTTTTCTTTTATTAATATGCTTATCACTATCTCCCTCTTATATATCCATTTCCTTGGAGAATCTCTTTTTCCAAGAGAGATAAAAACCTGTTTGTTTTAATTACACTTCCAGTATTCATATGACATAGTATATCTAGAGACTCACTTCCTATCCCATTAATGTTTTGTCCTATACCCCTCCTCATTCTCCCTGTCCAACTTTAGGACTTGCAGTCTTATTGCAACATTACTCATTGTGTTGTAGATAATAATTTGAACTCATCTCTGTTTCATAAGACAAAACTCTTAATATCTTAATAGGGACTATTTAGATTAAGCACACATATGCTTTATATGGTGTGCTGCCAACATTGATCTCTCAATTCAAGGAGAGGTATTGAAAATAGGCAGGAACCCTATAAGTCTTCAAGTGAAAACTGTAGTACCTAGAATATGGAGTAAAAGAGGGGAAGATACAGTAGCAACATGAGAAAACATGGGAAGAAAATGTCCCAAACAAACCCAGATAATATACCAAAAGAACCCAATGACAACATGGCAGAAGCATTGTCAGAAAGGGAGTTGTACATAATTAAAATGATCTGAGAAGCAAATGAGGACTCAAGAGAGCAAATGCAGGCAATGCTAAAAGAGCAACTGCAGGAAGCAAAAGATCATTTCAATAAAGAGATAGAGATTCTGAAAAAAAACAAGAAGAAATTCCTGAAATGAAGGTTATAATAAACGAAATTAAAAATTCAATAGAAAGCTTAAACAAAAGGCTAAATTACTTGGAAGACAGAACCTCAGACAATGAAGACAAAATATTTAATCTTGAAAACAAACTAAACCAGAGAGAGAAGGGTAAGAGATCATGAACATAAACTCCAAGAGTTATGGGACATCATGAAAAGACCAAATTTAAGAGTTATTGGGATTGATGAAGTCACAGAGACACAAACCAAAGGAATGAATACTCTGTTCAATGAAATAAGATCAGAAAATTTCCCAAATCTGAAGAATGAAATGGAAAATCAAAATCAAGAGGCTTATAGGACACCAAATGCACAAAATCATAACAGATCCACACCAAGGCATATTATAATGAAATATCTAACATACAAAACATAGAATTTTAAAGGCTGCAAGAGAAAAACATCAGATTACAAATAGGGGGAAACCAATATGAATAGCAGATTTCTCAGCCAAGACCCTAAAAGCAAGAAGGACCTGGAACACCATATTCCAAGCATTGGAAGAAAATGGATGCCAACCGGGAATCTTATACCCAGCAAAACTTACCTTCAGATTTCAAGAGGAAATAAAATCATTCCATGATAAACACAAGCTAAAAGAATGCACAAATAGAAAGCCTGCCCTACAGAAAATCCTCAGAAAAATATTCCAAGAGGAAGAAATGAGAAACAACAATGTAAGTCAACACAGAGAAGAATTACCCTAAAGGAACATCCAATTAAAGGAAAAAACCAAGTAAGATTAAAATTGAAATGAGTCAAAATGACCAGGAATACAAGTCGTATCTCAATAATAGCCCTAAATGTACATGGTCTAAACTCATGAATCAAAAGGCATAGACTGGCAGATTGGATTAAAAGAAAGACCCAACAATATGCTGCCTTCAAGAGACTCATCTCATAGAAAAACGTTCCCACAGACTAAAGATGAAAGATTGGGAAAAAACATACCATGCTCATGGGCTTAGTAAAAAAGCAGGGGCTTCCATCCTCATTTCAGATAAAGCAGACTTCAAGCCAAAGTTAGTCAGGAGGGATAAAGAAGGACATTTCATACTACTTAAAGAAAGCATAAATCACCAAGACATAAAAATCATAAATATTTATGGACCAAACAAGGGAGCATCCATGTACGTCAATCAGATCCTTCTCAATTCCAGGAACAAAATAGACCAAAACAAAATAATGCTGGGGACTTAAACACTCCTCTCTCACTCTTGGACAGATCTTCCAAGATAAAATTGAACAAAGAATCCAAAGAACTCAATGACACAATTGCTAATTTAGACTTAACAGACATATATAGAATATTCCATCCATCTAAAAGCAAATACACATTCTTCTCAGCACATTAAGGATCCATCTGTAAAATAGGCTATACGTTATGCCACAAAGCTGCTCTGAACAAATACAAAGATAGAGATACTACCTTGTATTCTATCAGATCATAATGGAATGAAATTAGAAATCAATGATAAAGTTAAAAACAGAAACTACTCCAAAACCTGGAGATTAAATAATATGCTATTGAATGATGCATGGATAACAGAAGACATTAGTGGGAAAATAAAAAAAATTCTTAGAGGTCAACAAGAACAGAGGTACAACATATCAGAATCTCTGGGATACTATTATAGTAGTGCTAAGAGGAAAATTCATGGCATGGAGTGCATTCAATAAAATAATGAAAAGTCGACAAATCAATGAAATCACATTACAGCTCAAAGCCCTAGAAAAAGAGGAACAGATCATCACCAAAAGTAGTAGAAGACAGGAAATAATTAAAATCAGAGCTGAAATCAATGAAATTGAAACAAAAGAAAAAATTTCAAAAAATCGACAAAGCAAAAAGCTGATTCTTTGAATAAATATACAAAATCGACAAACCCTTAGCCACACTAACGAAGAGAAGGAGAGAGAAAATTCTGAATCTGGACGACACACACAACTTAAAAAGAACAATTTCAAGCAATGAAATAGAAGAAGTCATCAAAAGTCTACCAACAAAGAAAAGTCCAGGACCAGATGGATTCACAGCCGAGTTCTACAAGACCTTCAAAGAAGAGCTCATTCCAATACTCCTCAAAGGATTCTATGAAATAGAGGAAGAGGGAACCCTTCCAAACTCATTCTATGATCTAGCATCACCCCGATACCAATACCAGAGGAGGACACATCGAGGAAAGAAAATTTCAGATCAATATCCCTAATGAACATAAATGCAAAAATTCTTAAAAATTTTTTAGCAAATCACATACAAAAGCATATTAAAAACATAGTTCCTCATTATCAAGTGGATTTCATCCCGGGGATGCAAGGTTGGTTCAACATCCGGAAATCAATAAATGTAATTCCACATCAACAGACGTACAGTCAAGAACCACATGATTATTTCAATAGATATCAAAAAAGCATTTGTGAAAATACAGCACCCCTTCATGCTCAAAACGCTAGAAATAATATGGATAGTAGGAATGTTCCTTAACATTGTAAAGGCTATCTACGCTAAGCCCACAGCTAACATCATTCTAAATGGAGAAAAATTGAAAGCATTCCCCCTGAGAACTGGGACAAGGCAGGGATGCCCTCTTTCTCCACTTCTGTTCAACATTGTCCTTGAAACTCTAGGCAGAGCAATTAGACAGACCAAAGAATTTAGAGGAATATGAATAGGAAAAGAAGAGCTCAAACAATCCCTATTTGCTGATGACATGATTCTCTATTTAGAAAACCCTAAAAATTCCACCAGAAAACTTCTGGAACTCATAAATGAAATCAGTAAAGTAGCAGGATATAAAATTCATGCTCATAAATCTTGTGCATTTTTATTCATAAGTGATGCCTCCTCTGAGAGAAAAATTAGGAAAACTATATGATTCACAATATCCTCAAGAAAAATAAAATACTAGGGAATCAATCTAACAAAAGAGGTGAAAGACCTCTACAAGGAGAACCACAGAACACCAAAGAAAGAAATTAAAGAAAGTCTGAGAAGATGGAAACATCTCCCATTTTCTAGGATAGACAGAATTAATATTGTCAAAATGCCCATACTACCAAAAGCACTATACAAATTCAATGCACTTTCAATTAAAGTCCCAATGTTGAATCTCACAGAAATAGAACAAGCAATCATGTATTTCATTTGGAGGAATAAGAGACCTAGAATAGCTAAAGCAATTCTTAGCAAGAAGAGCAAAGAGGGGGTATCAAAAAACTGGACCTTCAAATATGCTACAGAGCAATAGTAACAAAAACAGCATGGTGTTGGCACCAAAATAGACAGGTAGATCAATGGTACAGAATAGAGGACACAGAGACAAACCCACATGAATACAGGTAACTCATACTGGACTAAAGAGCCAAAAACATACAATGGAGAAAAGATAGCCTCTTCAACAAATGGTGCTTTGAAAATTGGAAATCCATATGCAGCAAAATGAAACTAAACTGATATCTCTCACCCTGTACAAAACTCAACTCAAAATAGATCAAGGACCTAGGAATTAGACCAGAGACCCTGTACCTAATATAAGAGAAAATAGGTCCAAATCTCTGTCATGTTGGCCTAGGACCAGATTTCCTTAACATGACTCCCAAAGCAAGAAATAAAAGCAGGAATCAATGATTTGGATAGAGTGAAACTAAAAAGCTTCTTCTCAGCAAAGGAAACAATCAGCAATGTGAAGAGAGAGCCTTCAGAGTGGGAGAAAATCTTTGGCACACTTCAGATACAGCACTAATCTCCAGAATGTACAAAACACTCAAAAATCTTTGCACCAAGAACACTAATAACCCAATCAGTAAATGGGTCAAGGAAATTCACAGACACTTTACCCAAGAGGATCTACAAGCAACCAACAGGTATATGAAAAAGTGTTCAACATCCCTAGTTATAAGAGAAATGCAAATCAAAACCACCTTAAGATTTCATCTTACCCCAATTAGAATGTCTTTTATTAAGAAAACAGGCAACAACTGGTGTTGTTGAGGATGTGGTGAAAAGGGTACACTCATACATTTTGTTGGGATTGCAAGTTGGTGCAGCCACTCTGGTAAGCAGTGTTGAGATTCCTTAGAAAACTTAGAAGGGATCCATCATTTGACCTAGCTATCCCATTTCTTGACTTATACCCAGAGGGCTTAAATTCAGATTACTACACTGATGCAGACACATCAATGTTCATAGCTACTCACTCACAATAGGTAGAGTTTGGAACCAACCTAGATGCCCTTCAATATATGAATGGACAAAGAATCTGTGGTATATATACACAATGGAATATTACTCAGCCATAAAGAATAATAAAATTATGGCATTTGATGGTAAATGGATGTTGTTGGAGACTGTCATACTAAGTGAGATTAGCCAGTCCCCAAAATCCAAAGGGGCAATGATCTCTCTGATAAGTGAATGATGATGCATAATGAGGGGTGGGAGTCAAGAATGGAGGAAGCATATATAGCATAGAGGGAAGGGAAGGGTGAGGTCAGGTTGGGGGGGGCAAGAATAATAACACAATGAGGCAGATATCATTGCCCTGTGTACATGTATGAATGTACAGATTGTGTGACTCTACTTTGTGTACAACCAGAGAAACAATAGCTGTACTCCATTTGTGTTCAATGGATCAAAATTAAATGAGTAAAAATTTTTTTAAATAAAAGAATTAAAAAATAACTCCACTGAGCTTTCATCTCCTATTACAATGTCAATCATAATGATATTAATAATAGTCAATACTGGCAAATGTGCAGATAAAAGAAAGCATTACACACCCTTTGTTGGATTGTCAATTAGTATGATCACTGTGGAAAACACCATAGTTTTTCCTCAAAAGACTAGAAATGGAATTACAATGTAACCCCACTACATCCCTACTGGTACTTATCCAATACAAATTAAGTCAGCATATTATAGAAATACTTGCATGACCATTTTAATAGCACTGTTATTGACAATAGCCTAGTAATGGAAGAAGTCTAAGTGTTCATCAAATAGTGAACAGGTAAAGCAATGTAGCATATGTACAAAATATATTTTTACATGGTCAGAAACAAGATCAAAATTTTGCTACTTTCAGGGAAATGGATGGAAGTGGAAAATATCATGTTAACTGAAAAAGCCAGATTCAGAAACTAAACAATCAAATGTTTGCTCTCATAGTTGGAAGATCTGGAGGAAA
>JAJEJO010003682.1:0-127213 GCA_020662805.1 Glaucomys volans
TATGTCTTTTGATTGATGAGTTTAGGCCATTTACATTCAGGGTTATTATTGAGATATGACTTGTATTTCCCGTCATTTTAGCTTTTTTGGGGTTTTTAGCTTAACTTTGTTTCTCCTTTGATTGACTCTTTCTTTAGGGTAGTTCCTCCCCATGGTGACCGAGATTGTTATTTTTCATTTCTTCCTCTTCGAATATTTTGTTGAGAATGTTCTGTAGGGCAGGCTTTCTCTTTGTGAATTCTTTAAGCTTTTGTTTATCATGGAAGGATTTTATTTCATCATCAAATCTGAAGGTAAGTTTTGCTGGGTATAAGATTCTTGGTTGACATCCGTTTTCTTTCAGAGCTTGAAATATGTTGTTCCAGGCCCTTCTTGCTTTTAGGGTCTGGGCTGAGAAATCTGCTGATATCCGTATTGGTTTCCTCCTGTAGGTAATCTGCTGCTTTTCTCTCGCAGCCTTTAAAATTCTATCTTTGTTTTGTATGTTAGGTATTTTCATTATAATGTGCCTTGGTGTGGATCTATTGAAATTCTGTGCATTTAGTGTCCTGTAGGCCTCTTGTAATTGATTTTCCATCTCATTCATCATATTTGGGAAATTTTCTGATATTTTTTCATTGAACAGATTGTTCATACCCTTGGTTTGTATCTCTGTGCCTTCCTCAATCCCAGTAACTCTTAAATTTGGTCTTTTCACGATGTCCCATATTTCTTGGAGGTTTCGTTCATGATTCCTAACCATCTTCTCTGTTTGTTCGACTTTGTTTTCAAGATTAAATATTTTGTCTTCATTGTCTGAGGTTCTGTCTTCCAAGTGATCTATTCTGTTAATTATGCTTTCTATTGAGTTTTTAACTTGGTTGATTGTTTCCTTCATTTCCTTGTTTCCTTCAAGGATTTCTGTTTGTTTTTTTCTCAGAACTTCTATCCCTTTATTGAAATGATTTTTTGCTTCCTGAAATTGCTCTATTAGCTGGTTATTCGTAGCCTGAATCTGCACTCTCATCACCTCATTCTCTTCTCGGATCATTTTAATTATGAACCTTCTGAACTCCATTTCTGTCATTCCTTCCACCATGCTGTCTTTGGGATCTCTTGATGTATCATCTACGTTTGTTTGGGACACTTTCTTCCCGTGTTTTCTCATGCTGCTCATGTATCCTCCCCTCTAGTAGTGCAAATCAGAGGGATTGCAATTTCCCTGTAAAGACTTAGGGCGTCCCTGCAGATTTCCAGTAACTCACCAGATGTTTGAGAGGTGCTTGATCAAGTGGTGACCCAAGATAGCTGCTGTCTCACAACCTCCAGGTTGGGAATGATCAATGCTTCTGGGCAGAGGCAACCAGGAGACACAGCACCGTGGCCGTGGAGCCGCAGCACTGTGTCCCCGCGGGAAGGGCTGAGCTTAGGTCCGAGGGCTCAGACAGCCAAAGATGGCGTCTCTCCGCCAGGGAAGTTATAGAATGGCGCCAACGGGCCCAAATTACCCGCTGGAGCCGGCAAGCAGCTCCGCTCCCAGCCAGATCTCACCTGGAGCCGCAGCGCCGTGTCCCCAGGGAAGGGGTGGGCTTAGGTCCGAGGGCTCAGATAGCTGAAGATGGCGCCTCTCTGCCAGGGAAGCTGTAGAATGGCGCCTCTGGACCCAGCAAGCAGCTCCGCTCCCGGCTAAATCTCACCCGGTGCCGCAGCGCCATGTCCCTGCGGGAAGGTGGGCTTCTCATGGTTACTTTCTGATTGCCATTCTCCCTTTCCTGCCTCCTGGCTGAATGAAGATGGAACTGACATGCTGTCTCAAAGGCTGCTGAGCTCTGTTCTGGATGGACTCTCTGACCAACACTAGCAGGGTATATTAACCTCCGAGAAAAAGACTGAGGGTTTAATAGGTCAGGTAGAAACATCTTCAAAACAAAAGAAGTAAACAGGTAACAGAGGAAGGATGGGGGCAGGACAACAACAGAGAGTTCACTCTGGTCACTGACTGCTCTTCAGGTCTGACTTCCTGCTGGTTGTCCTGTGAGGTTTGGAAGAAGACTGGTTAATAGTTTCAAAACACACAAGGTCCACAAATCCTTTGAACAGTTAAAGGAACAGAACAACTCACTAAGATGTATTCCTTCATATCCTCTGAACAGATGAACAGATCTGAATTCATAAGGGAGGCTGGTCTTGGCTGGAAAAATGGTAGTCAGCTATAGATCAAAATGATAATCTTGGACCACAGCACCAAGTTGTTTTTTTTTTTTTTCCAGTATTGGAGATTGAACCCAGGGATACATAGCTGCTGAGCTATATCCCCAGGCTTTTAATATTAAAATTTTGAAATAAGGTCTCTCTAAGTTGCTGAGGTTGGCCTCAAACTTGTAATCCTCCTGCCTTAGCCTCCTGAATTGCTGAGGTTACAGGTATATGCCACCAGGCCCCACACCAAGTGTCCTTTGCTTGGGCTTTAATGTCCAGACAGAATGGAGGATGTAGGGGAGAAAAAGCTAAAGTCCACAGTAAAGCATGAATTTTAATAGTTTATTCTAACTAGATACTTATCTTTTTTTCTTTTTTTCTTTTTTTTTGGTACCAGGAATTGAACCCAGGGGTGCTTAACCATTGAGTCACATCCCCAGCCATTTTAATATTCTATTTAGAGACAGGGTCTCACTAAGTTGGTTAGGACCTTGCTAAGTTGCTGAGGCTAGCTTTGAACTTGCAATCCTCCTGCCTCAGCTTCCCAAACTGCTGAGATTACAGGTGTGAGTACTGCATCCAGTGAGACTCACCATATTTTTTGACTCAACTTCATGTTTTCTATCCTTAAGCCATAAAGTTCAGAAGGGCAACTGTGGTGTGTGACCTGGACAAGTTACAACCATGGCTCTGAGACTCTTTGTTTCCTTTTACCAATATATTGTGGTTCTTTGAGTTTAGGTGTCATAACAGTGCACCTGGAGCTTGGGTGCTTCTTTCAATCTATTCTTGGATGGCACACAAAGTGGAGTGGAGGGTGGGAAAACTATTGATTTATTGAACTATTGCTCAGAGTATGCAATGAAATAAAACGAATCTGCCAAGTTTAGGTTATTTGGACCTCAATTATCAAGACCAATTCACCTGCACTGTGCAGATTAGGCATCAACCTGTCTTATGTTATATAGAGTCTTAAACTTCCTTGTATTTCCTCAGATTTGCACTAAAAAGATTTTTAAAGTCAAACTTTTTAAAGCAAATATTAAATTCAACAGCTTTTGGGGATGATTTTTCTCTATTGCTCTCTATGCTATGAAAGTACAGGATCTCAGCATTCTCCTCATCTGCACTGCCACAGGTCTGATTCAAGTCACCAGCAGCTCTCCCTTAAATGCTGAGAAAGCTTCCAGAACTTCTTCCTACCTCTTCTCTTAAAAACCACCCCTTCCCCTGTCTGGCACAGTTCATCCACCACAGCAGGCACAGGCATCTTTACAAAGTGTAAATCAGAATGCCTCACTTTCTGGTTTAATTTCTGGTTTAATTTCTGGTTTATTTTCTGGTTTAATTTCTGGTTTATTTTCTCACTTACAATCAGATCAAAACACATCCTCCAGCATTGGCCCATGGAATCTACCTGTTTGAGCTCCTGCCTGGTTCTCCCAAGGAACCTGCAACTCGATCCCTGTTCAGTGGCTCCCGCAGGAGCCAGTTGTACTTGTATTCCTTCTGCTATCTGCTCTTTGCCCAGAGTTTGGCAAGGCTGGTCTCAGTTCATTGTCAGAGTCTCAATTCACATGTCCTCTTTAGATGGGCCTTAACAAGATACCCTACATAAATTAGCACCCTCTACCTCCCTCCACCCTATCTGATTATCCTAGTAGAGCTGCTTCTGGCGCTTACAAGTATTCGACATTATTTCAAAACTTTTGTTTATGTTTTTTCCCTATCTGCCCTGATCTACCTCGAACACTAGAATATAAGCTCACTGAAGGCAGGAACTCAGGTTCTTTCAGTCACTGCTATATCTCCAGTGCCTGAAACAGTGCCAAGCATAATAAATACTTATTAACTATTGGACAACTTAACAAATATAACACTCAGTAAAATTTATTTATGTGGTAAGTGAACTAATGATCCTGGAACCACATGAACAACTCTCAGTTGCATTATGATGAGTAAAAGACAACGAGACTCAAAAGACTGCCTAGTGTGAAATTCCACTTACATGACCTTCTGGAAAAGGTATAACTATACAGATAAAAAACTGAGCCATGATAACCAGGGATTGGGGCAGTGACAGTAGGGCCCTGCATGTGCTAGGCACGTGCTCTACCGCTAAGCTGCATGCCTAGCTCTATAACCTGGTTTTGATGGCAGATTTATGGCTGAATGTTAAAATCATAGAACTGGTTGACTAAGCAGGATGAAATTTTTGTATGTAAATTAGACCTCATATACCTCATTTTATTTAATTGCCTAACAAAGACCTTCACTTACCCTGGAATAAACATCTAATAATTTGTATAAAGGTCCCCCTATTTTTTTTCCCCCTATTTAACCTTTGGTGGGCAGTCACTGGGTGCACACATTCTGAGGGCAGAAAGTACAGGTGCTGCATGATGTGGAAGAATATGGAGTGGGATTTGAAGTTTGGCTTTACCACTTACTGTGTTTCTCAGGTTAGGATTTCTTAGCTGTAAACAATCAAAACCAGTCTGGACTACACCAACACCCAGAAAGAAAATGATGCAACTACTGGACTCTTGTTAGAAGCAGGCACCTGGAATTATGCTCCCACCAAGACTATATGCAATGAGATACCCCAAAGAAAACCATGGTGTTTTAGGATGCCAGGATGCTCAAACTTGCAAATGTCCAATATGTTGTGTGACCACCTCTCTGAACCTCAGTCTCCATGTATTTAATACCTATCTTGTAGAATTCTAACAACCTAAGAAGATAACTATGTAAAGTATCCCATAAATGTTGCTCTATAAATTTTACTTCCCTATCCTCCTTCCTTCTGCTCTTTATGTCTGAAACTTGTATCTCTAAAACACTCCTTATCTCTGTTAAGAGCTTAGTAATTTACCTAGTTTCCTATGCTAGAAATCAAGACACGTGTCAGTCAATTTTTCTGGTTTTTTTTCCCCACTGCCTAAATACATCATACCCATTTTCACTGTATTACTACATCAATCTTACAACTGGTCACCTGCCTCTTCCCTCGGTCTCTCTCCCTGTGACAGTATAATGTAATGGCAAAGTGCACAAACTCTGAGGCTAAACCCTCTGCATCTAAATCTTGGCTTTGCTCTTTTAACAGTCACACAACTTCAATCAAGTTGCATAATCTCTGTGATGATACCAATTCCTCCTTCAGAGAGTTGTTTTAGGGATTAAATGATTTACTGTACATGATCATATAGAATAGTGCTCAGGTCATGGCAAGTGTTATCTAATGTGTGTTTGTTAAACAAATCCTGCTCCATGTTCTTTCCAGAATTATCTTCGAATTTTTTTTTTTTTTTGTACTAGAGATTGAACTCAGGGACACTCAACCACTGAGCCAGATCCCCAGCCCTATTTTATATTTTATTTAGCCACAGGGACTCACTTCTGAGTCACTTGGATTACAGGTGTGCACCACCACACCTGGCCAGAATTATCTTCTAAAATTGAAACTTGAACCTTCTGCAAGGAGCAGCCATGCGCTCCTGTCTCACCCCCCTCACTTCTTCAGGCCTCCTTCTCTGACTGCCTGGCTCAAGTTGAATCTGGTTCCTCCTCTGTGCACCCCGTACTAAACTCTTTGATTGTACTCAGCTCATTGTGTTGTGATTGCTTATGCCAGTTTTCTACACCAGTCTGAGATTTCTTAGAAGCATAGACACTTACTTGATCCAACTCTGTATGACTGATACCTATCCAAAAAAGGATGGGTAATTGAATAATTGCTGATTAAATAAAATGAAGAAAATGGTTGTTATTTTCCACTGTGCCAAATAGAAGCTATTGTCTTCAAATGTAGTTTTACTCAAAATTGGAGGACCGGTGTTAATGTAGCTATTCATTTTACTGACACACTATAAAAACCTCAGGTCATATTATTCAATGTTGGCATTGTAGTGACTTTTGTATAGAAATCTAAAATAGCACAGGTGTGGCTTTGTGTAATGATGGAGCATATGGAATCTAGCCAAAAGGGTGTTTCACATGACTTGGTTAAAATTTCAGCTAGACTTTATTCAAGCATTGTAAAGCAGACAGTTCCAGGCTGATTCCTTAGCATGTCTTGAAGTGTGGAAATTGTTACTGATTGAAAATAGCCCCAGCTGGTTTCAATTCCAGGTGTGCCTGTGGGTAAAGTTTCTACTTTGTTGAGAAAAATTAAAAGATGTGACCTAGAGCCTTCTTGCATTTGTGGAGGGCACAACAGGAAGGTAGAGGCCAGGCCAGCAGGTGCTATAGTAAGATGCCACCCGGTATGTGCTCAGCTGGAGGCCCAGAGTTCAGTGTCAGAGACAGTGCTGCCCGTGACCACCGAGGTCAACTGGGGACTTTGGCAAGGCTGGGGTAAAGGTTTACTTCTGCATCTTCATAGACCCAGGAGAGTCAGCTGCCAAATGCAGCCGCAGACAATGTGAACTATGACAATGCTAGAGTTTTAAAGATATGAATGTCTAAGTACTACCTCCAATGAATAGACTCAAAATTCTCATTAGTGTTTTTGTTTGTTTGTTTGTTTTTGTTTTTGTTTTTTATAAGGCTTTCTAGGTGGTTCCAATGTACAAACAGATTGAGAACCCCTGGTAACAAGGGAAGAGACCCCTTTCCTATTGACTGTGGCAGGGGCTATCTGCCCAGTTCATCCAAAACTCTGTCAATTAGTCTGGACTAATGTGAAAGAATAGATGAATGCCCCTTCTCCTATTTTAAATCATTAGGATTGAAATTTTATCTGTCAAGTGTCCATTCTTACTACTTTAATTCTAGCAGGACAAAGTACACAGGACAGCAAGTGTCTGGGAGCAACGTCAGGATCGTGAACCTTAGCTCCTGGGAAGTTCCCACCACCAAAAGCTGGAAACAGACCAACACATACTGAAGGGGGGAAGGTCTTAAGTTACTTCTCTGTTTTCTCCAATAAAACAGAGAATAGCCTAAGTCAAGAATAGAATGATTCTTTATTCAGGATGTTCAGTGGATAGCAAGAAACTTGAAAGTCATTCACAGGGTTTTAAAGGAAGAGTCAACACTCCAATAGCATGTATATAACATATATAATTAACACACACTCCAATCAAGTATGTATGATGTACATAATGTATGTGAATAATCTAAAGTTGAAGTATAAAGTCATCTTTTGCAAGTGATCTGGTGAACAGAGGAGCAGTTGGGTTTAGAGGAAAGACCAACATTTGATGCTCATAGACCTCATTCAACCCCTGAATCCAAAACCCACTGTTTACTTGAATGTGTCTCTTCATTTATGGTTACTACTAATACGTTTATTGCTGGGTTGTAATGATAGTGCATGTGATAAGTGCTTTGGAAACTGAAGAATACTGAACATTGTTATTTAAATTCACCATTAGGGAATACCACCTGAGTTAATTAATTAAGCTTCACAAGAATTGAAGTCTATAATATGTGAACATCCAAGAAAAATATAGAGATGAATCTCTAATAATAACTTTTATTTGAGAACAAACAAGAAATCTGATTGCAGTCTGGGACACAAGTGCCTGGGTAGGGTGACCTCTGGTATGTCTGAAGAACAAAGGGAAGACTGGGGATGTATTGGAGAAAAAGAAAAGCTACCGGAGGTGTTTTGAAAGAGAGCTTATTGGTATTGTGGCATCCTGCAAGAGCCCATGAGACACGACTGGCACATGGATGAAGTTACTGGGTAAAACTAGTCTTTAAAAATTTTTTAACTGATGCATTGTAATCATACACAGTAGTGGAATCCATTATACCATATTACTACATGCACATAACACAATGTGATTGATCTCATTCCCAGGATGGGTAAAATAATCTGGAAGTCAGAGTAGACTCTTTTATTGGACTTAGTTCTCAGGACACTGCATCAGGCAAGTGTTTTTACAAAAGAACATTAGCTGTCCTTGTGCTACTGGCTGTCCTTGTGTCATTTGTGCAGTAAGCTGCAATTTGGAAAAATTTCTTGTTGTAGTTCCTGTTTTCAGGTAAAATGCAGGACAGCCCTCCCTTCATGGCCTTTCTTGGTTCCATTTGCCATAGTTTGATGGGAGTGACTCTATTTTTGAGTCTGACAGCTTTCAAAAATCTATAAGGGGGCCTTTATTCTTAAAAAAAATTAACTAGTATTTTAAAAAAATAATACATGGTAAATGGCAAAAAAAAAGCTAACATGAGAGTATCTATTAAAATAAAGATTTTTCTTCTACGCTCTTACTCTTCTTCCCTGAGAGGTAATTAACAGAGTCTTGAGTATGTCAAATGTTCTGTACATAAATGTATAGATACATCTTTTTGATTATATAAATAAGAAAAATCTCTCCACTCTGTTCTTCACCTTGCTGTATTCACTTAGTAGCATGCTTGGCATACTTAAGATCAGCAGATGCATTCTGGGAATGCTTATAAGGTCATACCTAGTAATACCTAGGAAAGGCAAGACCAGTGTGAGGGAGTCTTCCAAGCAGCAAGTGGGACAAGTGTCTGTGCCTTCTGCTCTCCCTTCCATCTTTCCAATTCAGTTTCACAATTCGTCTCCTACCTTGTACTTTGATGCAGCAAATATATGTTGAATATTCACTGTGTGCCAGGCATGGAGCTAGGCTCTAGGAGCAGAAGTATTGATAACAAAATAGTTACCACCTCGTAGGGTTGATAATATCCTAGGGTGGGGTGGAGTGACACAGAGAAGTAAACAGGCATTCATTCCCTTGTCCATCCAGTACATGTTTATTGAGAGCTTCCTTTCTGCCAGGCCCTGTGCTAGGAGTTAGAGATAAAAAGACAAACAAGAGGCCAAAAGATTGGACTTCTTGGAGTATACAGTTTAGTGAGGATGACAAAGAGATAAAACATAAACTCATAAATAACCACAAATTATCACAAATGCTACAAAGAAACAGGGTGCTGAGCTAGAATATAATTGGCAATCACACTTTTTAAAGGGTGGTCAAGGAAAGCCCCCTTGTGGATGTGCCATTTAAACCAAGACCTAGAGATGAGAAGGAGCCACCATAGGAAAAGTGGTACAAAAGTTCCAGGTAGAGATCACAGCCAATGCAAAGGTCCTGAGCTGGAAGGAGTTTAGCATGGTAAGAAAGTAAAAAAGGGACCAATGAGGGGAGTGGTGAGTGAATGGAAGAGAGGCTTAAGTCTGGCGGGTCAGTGGAGACATTATTCAGGGCCATGGTAAATAGTTTGACATTAACTGTATTCTAAGCACAGCGGGAAGCCAGGGAAGGACTTTTAAGCAGGTAAATAACTTGCTCTAATTGACATTCGAAGAAATGCCAACTCTTGGTGTTGGTTTGCGAACTAGAGGGGACAAGGATGGAAGCAGAGAAAATTTAGAAGGTTTTTATAGTACTGTAGGCCAGAGGTGAGAGTGGCTTTGATTTAAGGTGGGGTTGGCAATGGAGAGAAGTGAGTGGATTTGAGATAGTTAGAACTAGATTTATCAATGCTTTATGAAGGTTTTAAGATAAAGAGGAAAGGAGGAACCAAGAATGTCTTCTAGGTTTTGGATTCAAATGATTAAAGGGCTGGTATTACTCTTCACTGAGATAAGTTCTATAGTAGGAACAGTGGGGTCAAGGAGAGAGTGAGAGTGTATAAGTAGTATTTGAGATGTTTTTGGAGCATAACATTGGAATTGTTAAACAGGCAGTTGATATATTTTGGTGGAGATTATAGACATGCTTTGAGAGTTGCTGAACACTTTTTTTTATTTTTATTTTTTTTAAATTTATTTAATTTTGATTCATTGCACACAAATGGAGTACAGCTATTGTTTCTCAGGTTGTACACAAAGTAGAGTTGAACACTGATTTTTACATGCAACTACACAAGCCTGTGATAAAAAGCTGATCCCAGAGCTTGGGAGAGAGGCTGGAGCAAGAAGTTTTAGATAACAACTGGGCATGCACACGCTTGTAATCCCAGCTACTCAGGAGGCTGAGGCAGGAGCATTGCAAGTTCAAAGCCAGTCTCAGCAACTTAGTGAGGCCCTAAAGCAACTTAGAGAGACCCTGTCTCTAAATAAAATATTAAAAAGACTGGGAATGTGGTTCAGTGATTAAGTATCCCTGGTACCAAAAAAAAAAAATAAAGGAAGAATTTTGGATAACAGATGAAACTGGACACGTGAAGAATTCAGTAGAAAGGATTTTGTGATCTGTTCCTCTGCATAGTTCTTGCCAATCATGGCCAGTCCCTTGTCTTCCTCCCCATATCCCACTGTGCAGCCCATGTCGACAGTTCTTTTAAATCTCCTCAAAGTTTTGACTCTTAATGTTAAAGTTGAATACTTTACTAATGAGAATGCCTTCAGCTTACATTTCAGGATTATAATACATGAAGTCTCAAAGTAAAACATAAAGCTTTTCTAAAATATGGTATATTTGTCATTGTAAAATTCCCATATGCTGATTTCACAATTCAAGGTAGGGTTGCTATCAATAGGATCATTTGAAATAAGGTAACTTTTATTTATTTACTTATTTTTGGTACTGAACATTGAACCCACAGGTGCTTTACCATTGACCATTAACTATCCCCAGCTCTTTTTACTTTTTTTTTTTGGCAGTAGCATGTTTTTCTTTTTTTTAATAATAACTTTATTTTATTTAGTTTTGTATGTGGTGCTGAGGATCAAACCCAGTGCCTTACGCATGCTAAGCAAACATTCTACCCCTGAGCCACAATCCCAATCCTTACTTTTCATTTTGAGATAGGGTTTTGCAAAATTGCTTAGACTGGCCTTTAACTTTTGACTCTCCTCCCTTAGCCTCCTGAGTCACCGGGATTACAGGCCTGCACCACCATGCCCAGCCAGGTAAATTCTTTAACTGACTCTGCAGTCGACTGACTCTGAAACCTCTTAAGCAAGTTTGCGTCTGTGAGCCTCAGTTTCATCAGTTATAGAAGACGTGGAGCAGATCAAATGCTTTCTAAAGGCTTCTTTCACCTGTAACATTCCATGATTCAATTATGTCACCCATTTACAAATGGGTGTCAAATATTCTCACCATGTTGTTTACCTCCAAGACAGAGCATCAGGAAATGGAGAGTTCCAATTGCAACTGTGGGTGAGGCAGTAAACAGAAAGATGTCTAAGACCTTAGTGGTCATTAAGGCCATCTCCAGGGCCAGTTGTCACCAGTTCTCCTTTCTACAGAAAGCACCTTATCCTCATATAGCAGTCATGGCTTCAACTTCTGAGACAAAATGAAAGGGGATTGCATAGGTTCTCTTACAGTATGTTATTTAAAACACCTTTTACTGGGATTTTCTCTGAAATATTTTCTGTGATCATGACTCCCACTCATGGTACTGAGGATATCTGTGTCTTTAGAATTGACAAATTCAGCAAAGATGGGATATAGCTCTTTCACCAACTCATTTAGTAAAGACATGGGGCATCGGCACAAATTTATGATTATGAAGAGCATTTTGTCACAAGTGTGTTAGAATGTTATTCAGGTTTCTGTTACTGTATCAAATACCTGAGATAATCAACATATGAAAAGAATAGATTTATTTTGGCTCACAGTTTTGGAGGTTCTAGTCCACGATCAGATGTACCTATTGCTTTTTGTCCTCTGGTTGGGAAGCAGCACACGATGGTGGGAACACATGGCAGAGTTAAACCATTTACCTCATGGTTAGGACATAATATAAAGGAAGAAGAAGGAGCCAGGGGCCCACTGTCTCCTTCAAGGGCATGCCATCAATGACTGCAAAACCACCTACTAGGTCCTTCCTCATAAGTCTCAACATCTACCAATCGTGCCAAACTGGGGAGTAAACCTTTAACACATGGGCCTTTTGGGGACATTCCAGATCCAGACTATACCACCCTGCCAAGTAAGTGGATGTCATTGCAAATATTTTGTGTCATGAAATTTAATCTTAAGACCAAGTTATCAGTTGCACCCTAAAATGTAATACAGTTTACTACCTTTATAGGTGTGAATGGGTTAGCCTAAAGGATTATGTAAGTATATTGGAGTATCTTCTCCTCTTAATAAGTGTTTTTGTCTCATCACAGTTTAATTTCTTAGGTTAAATCTAACATGGTTTAAATTCTTCTGTAAGTCTAATTTCTTTGTTTTCCCATTATATAATAAAGGTCTTTATTTGAATATCCATAATATCAATTCAAACAACTGTCAAATTAACAGTATGAATAGAATAATTTTAGGTCAGAATTATACACAAAATATTTAGCAATCAGAATGGTCACTGGGCATAAGCAAAAGATACATCTGTCCTACTACGTAGTAGCTGACTTTAGTATGATATATTGATTTCTATTTTATGACAGTTATTCCTCTTCCTACTAGGAGGGCTTCCAGCCCTTTCTGGAAACTGCCTAAGCTGAAGAGAGTTGGCTGGCACAAGGTCATTGCCTATATCCAACGACTGGTCACTGGGGAATATAAAAATTGTAAACTAATTTAATAAGGTTACTAATAACCAATTAATAGAAGGGAATGACTTTCAGAGAGAAGGACTTCTACATCAAGAGACACACGTAATGAAGCAGCGTGGTGTTCATGAAACAAACATGTACGTTGTTTCAGTTTGCCAGTGTGCTTAGATTAAAGATGGCCACAATTCTTTGTTATTCTTCTGTTTTTCTCCCCATGTTGACTCTGGGATGGCCATGTGGCTTGGTTTATTAGTAGAATGCAATGGAAGTGATCTTGTACAATTTCTAAGACCAGGAAGTTTAGCTGCCACCTTTCTGGAAGGTGCCATGTAAGGAAGCCTGTGTTAGGCTGTTCTGTTGAGAGGTCCCTTGGAGAGAGAGGCCACATGTATAATTTTAATTGTTTTGATAGCCACACTTTAAAAAGTAAAAAGAAATAGGTGGAATTAGGTATAGAGATACATTTTATTTAAACCAGCATATTCAAAATTGCAGAGATATTTTACAATCTTTATTTACACTAAATTGTCAAAAACCATCATTTAACAAGGCTTCCAAATGGCAATAATGTGTGTGGAAGGGCGGTCCAGGAGGGTCTGACACAGTTTGAGCAACACTATCCTAAGGACCCTTTTATTTCCTCTGTGTTCCTCAAATCACCTAAGAGTGGTCAGAATACTGAGACCTGCTGAAATATGTTTGAGCAATTGAGAGCTTAGGCAGGGTTCTTACTGGATGGAGTGAAACTAGAATGAGAGATGTCTACTGTTGCTGCCACCTTGCTTCCATCTATTGGTTGAAACACATATTGCAGTCACATGAACAAAAAAATAAAGTGTTTGGTCAAGCCCTTGTTATTTCTGGCAGCACATCTTCTCAACTGAATCTTGAAATGACTTTCTTTTGAATTCCCACTCATTACAGAGCATGGAAAATCCTAAGAGTGTGTCTTATGGATTCTCATACCTGTGCCTAACAGGATGATTTTCCCCCTGGTCTGCTGCAGCACCAATAGATTTCTCCCTCCTTTAAACTCACCCTACTATTCGTGCAAGTCACTAACCTATTGTGAGTATCCTTGTTTTCTGTTTCTGTAGTTTTCCTATACCTGAACTTGGAGCAAATTTCTTAACATCTATGAATCTTTGTTACTTCAGCTATAAAATGTAGGGTGATAATGTCACCGTCTTCACATAGTTTGTGAAGATTAAGTTGCATAGCATTTGTGAATTGTTTGGCACAGTGCCTGACATATATGGAGAACTTTGTAAATGTTTTTAAATAAGTCTTAATTGGAAATGTGAACAGTGACTGGATATTTGATGGTGCTGAAAAAAATTTGTGTTCTCTTTTAAAAAATCCTTATCCTTTAAATACACACACTGAACTAGTTATGAATGAAATGGCAAGACTACTAGAATTTGCCTTAAAATGAAATAGTAGGGAAGTGGGCAGTGATAAGGTGAAGCAATATTGACTATGATTTGATAATTGTTGAAGCCAGATGATAGATATAAGACAGTTCATTATACTATTTTGTCCATTTTGAGTGTGTTTGAAATTTCCTTAGAAATGAAAAACCCAAATTTTGATATCCTTCATAACTTCATATGTGGTGCTAGACATAGTGTGGGTACTATATATTGACCTGTTGATTAAATACTTCCGTGGAATAGGATGTTGTCATTTGGGGAGGATTTGATTGTCTCTTTTTTTATGGTAAGTTTTCTTTTTTATTTTGATTCATTGTACACAAATGCATTACAGCTGTTGTTTCTCTGGTTGTACATGAAATAGAGTCACACCATTTGTGTAATCATGTATGTACATAGGGTAATGATGTTTTTCTCATTGTTATTATTCTTACCCCCTCCCCGATCCCACCCACTTTTTCCCTATGCAATCCATCCTTCCTCCATTCTTGCCTCCCTACCACCCCACATTATGTATCATCGTCCATTTATCAGAGAGATCATTCGGCCTTTGGTTTTGGGGAATTGGCTAATCTCAACATGACCATTTCCAACTGCATCCATTTACCTGCAAATGCCATAATTTTATTCTTCTTTGTGGCTGAGTAATATTCCATTGTGTATACATACCACAGTTTCTTTATCCATTCATCTATTGAAGGGCATCAGGGTTGGTTCCACAATCTAACTATTGTAAATTGAGCAGCTATGAACATTGATGTGGCTGCATCACTATAGTATGCTGATTTGAAGTCCTTTGGGTATAGACCAAGGAGTGGGATAGCTGGGTCAAATGGTGGATCCATTCCAAGTTTTCTAAGGAATCACCACACCACTTTCAAATAACCCAATCAATAAATGGGTTAAGGAAATGGGCAGACACTTTACAGAAGAAGACCTATAAGCAATCAACCAATATATGAAAAAATGTTCAGCATCCCTAGTAATAAGAGAAATGCAAATCAAAACCACCTTAAGATTCCATCTCACCCCAATTAGAATGTCTATTATCAAGAATACAAGCAACAATAGGTGTTGGCAAGGATGTGGGGAAAAAGGTACACTCATACATTGCTGATGGGGTTGCAAATTGGTGCAACCACTCTGGAAAGCAGTGTGGATATTCCTTAGAATTGTCTCTTTAAAAGGTGAACTTAAAGTAACTGACTGCACATACCTCCAGAAAAAATTAGATGGGAGCATGTTTTAACTTAATATGCTAAGGGCCATTCTGTCAGAAAAATAATGGTACAGTGTAACATCAGTGGCATAGGGAAAATTTGTAATTCTTTAAGAGACATGGAAAAGAGGAATTGCAGAGATTATCTGTTTGAGCATTTCTCTCTCTCTCTGCAATGCTGGGGGTTGAATCCAGAGCCTTGTGCATGCTGGGCACACACCCTACCACTGAGTGTACATCTCCAATTCCCTTTTCTTGATTCTGATAAGTAAATGAAAATACCTATGTGATCTGTGGACAAGAATCAAAAAAATTACCCATTTGTGGCAGATGATAAATATGTTCTTTGTTATAGTATATTAGAGAATCTGCTTATTATTAGTAGGGATAGTTATATTTCTACAGAAGTTTTATCTCTTACCTGAAATCTTCATTTAATTCTGTTACATCTAATTCTTTTTCAAACTCACCCCTCTGAAAAACAGAAGTTCATTGAATTAAACAAAGGAGAATGAAGGGAAGGAATGGGGGATGGGAATGGGAAAGACAGTAAATGAATTGGACATAACATTCCTATGTTCATATATGAATATATGACCAGTGTAACTCCACATCATGTACAATCACAAGAATTGAATACATACAAGAATACTCATGTATGTATAATATGTCAAAATACACTCTACTGTCATGTGTATATAAAAAGAACAACAACAACAGCAACAACAACAAACCTTGCCCCTCTCTCCCTCTTTATACACTGTCAGGCTAAGAGCAAGCTAATAGTTTTTCTAATACCACAATTTTCTCCTACATTATTTCTTGCTCTATCAATCCCTGCATATAGCAATAACTTTCCCAAATCAATGTGTATGTATTTGTGTACCCTAAACATTTGAGTCATTTAGCTTCTTTTTTTTCTTTCAACTTATAAATGATTGGAATCAATGCCTTCTTAACTGGGAGCAGCAACTGAAATATATTGAATGGTAGAGAGAAGGGAATTTCTCTCAAGTGCCATTTCCACCTGAAGGAGTTTAAATCTGTGAGAACAAAGACTGTGAAGAGGAACTCTTTCATAAGCTGGCAAAAAGTGGCCTTGAGATACGCTCCAGTTCTCCAGTTCCTCTTATCTCAGTCTGAGGCAGAGAGAGCAAGACAGAGAGGAGAGGAGGCAGCTGCAGGTTTGAGAGGCAATGGGATTTTTTTCAATTGACTGAACAGATCAACAATATAATTGCGTTGGTTTAAATCCCATAAAAGTGGTTAGAGGCAGAGAATCAGTTCATGAAAAGAGCAATGCTTGGAATCCAAAATCCCGAATCTGAGTCCTGCCTTAATCACTTGTTAGACTTATGAGTTTAGACCTGCAGCTTAATCTCATTAAAGCCAAAATTTCCTGCTTTATTATCAGAAATTATGATGTGAGCATATCGACATCAGGATAGACCTATGCTAGTGTGTTTGACAGAATTTTGAGGATTGTCAAATGCCACTCACATAAATACACTTCATAACCACGACCTTAATCCATTTTATGGAAGATTCACTATAGAACACTTGCAGAGACTCAGGTCAAGTGACTTAAAATGCATCTGAAGATGAATTCAGCTACATTGCTTTATAAGTGTCAGGTGTATTACAGACTATAATAATAATTTCCCTTTTTAAGGTCCTACTCTGTATCAGGTATGTTACATGTAAATTTTCTCTATTCCTTCCTACAGTTTTCAATGGAAGTATTATTATCTTCTTTTTATAGATGAGGAAGCAATTTACAGAGATCAGCAAATTTATTCCAGAGCATAACTGAAGAAATTGTAGAGAATTAGAATTCCAACCCATAGGCCTGACCCCAAAGACCATACCTCTTTCTATCTACTATGCTATAAATTATTATGCCTTTATCCTTTATTACTTCTTGTTCAAATGTTCCCCTGCCTCAGAAATCAGATTCCTCCTGTTGGAAATCAGATTCTTCCTGTTTTTAATTCTCCAACAAAATCGTGATTGTTCATCTGGATTGTCAATTTGACTGGGTTAAGAGATGCCTAAGATTAAGAGACTTCTGGGTGTGTTGATGAGAATGTTTGCAGGAATCACTGGAAAGTGGGACAGAAAACAGAGGAGGGGAGACCTACCCCAAATGTGGGTGGCACAGTCTAATAGACTGAGGGCCTGGATTGAAGAAAGGTGGAAGAAGGAGGAAGCCAAAGCAGATGCAAGCTCACTTCTTGATTGGGTGCTTGGATTGCTGCTGCAATTTCCTGAGGACATCTGACTCCAGCTCCTCCGCTCTTCCAAAGTGCACTCTGACCAGTGATTCTCCAGGAGTTTCCAGTCCTTCATTCTTGGACTGGGGCTGCATCATTGGTCCATTTCCCTCTGAAGCTCCAGCTTCTTGGACTGAGCAACTACTGCTTCTTTCACCTCTCCAGTCTACAGACAGCCAGTGTGGGACTATTTGGCTTTGCATCCTGTAATCCAATCTAATAAATCCCTTGTTAACAACCATACATATATATGCATATCTAGTTAGTTCTGTTTCTTTAGAGAACCCTGGTCAATACACCACCTTTAAGAAAACAATTTAAGTAAGTATATCTTGTGCATAGGTTGGGGTTTCCGTATCTGCAGGCTCTGCACTTGTGCAATCAACCAATGGCAGATAGAAAATACCTGGAAAAAAGTTGCATCTCTATCAAACTCATGCATCTCTATTAAACTCATTGCATCTCTATTAAACTTTTTCTTGTCACTACTTCCTAAACAATATAGGATAACAACTATTACATAGCATTCACAGTGTATTAGGTATTATAAATGATATAGGGCGAGTTAAAGTATAGGAAGGTGTGCATAGGTTATGTGCAACAACTATGCCATTTTACTTACCCATTTTATTTATGAACATTCTAGGATTTGGGCATCTGTGTATTTGTGGGGAGGAGGGTTGATCTGGAACCAGTCTCCTACGGATAAGGAGGTACAACAGTATGGGACTTCCCCCAGGTCCCCAGACCATTATGAGGTCTCCACCTGCTCATTCACATGGCACTTATCTTTTCTATTCACTTTCATTCACAGAACAAAATTTTTTTAGTGCATCTCATGTGCAAGATACTCTTCCTGACACTGGAGAGGTATCAGTGAACAAAATAGGAGTCTTAGACTTCATGGTGCTTAGATCCTACTGGCAGCAGAACACTTTATGTTATAAATACAACAAAGTAATGCTGCCAGTAGAAGATGATAAGTGCTGTGGAAACAAATCAACCAGACCAGGGAGAATGAGAACTCAGGGCAGAGATGGGGTGTGTTGTCATTTTAATTAGACTGATCAGGACCAGCCTCCTGGAGAAAGTGACTTTTGGGTGAGGACTTATGGAGGCAAAGGAGTGACTCACTTGGTTTTTGCTGGCTGGGAGAGGAGGGTAGGAATGGGTATGTGTCCACACAAGGCCCAGCCCAGACTGGCCCACTGTATGATGCTTCTTTACTGCTTGCATAGATGTCTGTCTTCTTAACTAAATTGTGGGCTGTCTGAAATCAGGGAGATCTGCTGATAACATTTTTGCATTCATTCAGTGTCTTGCACAATATTTAGTACTAAGTGGTTGCTCGGCAAACAATACTTAATAATTGTTGATCCATTAATTATGGCGCATCAGTAGCCTGATATCTTTGTACCTAGAGTCATTTTGAAGCATTCATGGTAAATCTTTCCATCCCTACCAACATTCATATTTTCTTTTGGAGTTGCCTGCTTTTCCTGCAATAGCCATAGAATGAATGACATAATGGGGAAATACTGCCCCCTTCTGGGAAGATAGTACTAGTGGCTTTTGACTTAATTCTCAGCTCACATGATTAGATATTATTAAACTATAATTCATTATTTACTCGACCAATTACTATTGCTTAGATTATCATTTTGATACAATTTTGTTGTTTAAGCACCATCTAAGAAAGTGATATTTCTCTGGGAAAAAGAAGATGATTAGGATATGAAGCACAAGGGCTGGGAACATAGCTCAGTGATAGAGCACTTGCATAGGATATGAAGTAAAGTTATTCCTTCAACTAAACTACAAAATGTCCTGAAGAGTGGGCTTATGCAATAACTCAAAAACCATTGGGCTGAGTTTTTTCCTAATACATGAGGAAATAACCCCAGTCAATCTGTGTTATAATTATAGCAGGTCATGCCAGTGGTGAGGTTTCCACTCACAAAAGCATGAGGTAATAGAAAAAGCCAAGTGACTCTATGGCTCACCAAATAGTAATGTGTCTGTCATGAATAGTAGCATAGAACTGTAGGAAGTTTGGGCAGATGGAGGGGAGTTTGCCACTTGTTGACTGAATTGCTTTAGGTATGAATTACCTTCGATATGAATTACCTACGGTATTTAAATATGGGGCTTCTGTTTCCTTTCCTATGAAATGGTATTTATCATCTTTGTCTCACAGTGTTAGTTATAAGGTTTAAAGTGTCTGGGTATATAGTAGCTTTTCAATAAGGTACCAGTCAGAATTCTGGGTGGCAAATAACCTTTGAGAGATTATTTCCAGTTTACCTACACAGAATTTGGCAGGATATCTGATAGCTACAGAATCAGTGTGAAGTTTTGGGAAGTAGGTTAGGTAAACTAGCAGGAATCTAGATGACCCCAGCTGAGATTTTCTACAGGAGGGTTTGAATAGGACACTGCTGTTGCCTTCTCTGGCACATACTCTAGAGTCATTATTGCTGCCAGTGGCATTAATTCTAAATTGTTATGGTTTATGTGTGCTACTATTGATTCAAGTCCTGGTGAGTATATCTGATTGCAAAGCTTAGGGTTGTTTTTTTGTTTTGTTTTGTTTGTTTTTTGTGCTGGGGATTGAACCCAGGGGTGTTTAACCACTGAGTCACATATCCAGCCCTTTTTATATTTTTATTTAGAGACAGGGTCTCCTTGAGTTGCTCAGGGTCTTGCTAAGTTGTTGAGGCTGGCCTTGAACTCTTGATCCCCCTGCCTCAGGCTCTTGAGCCACTGAGGTTTCAGGCATGCACCACCATGCCCAGCAAAAGCTTAGGTTTTGTTCCTGAGCCCAATATAAGGCAGCACATTATGGCAGAAGGTCAGGATGGGGGGAAGCTTCTCCCCTCATGGCATCCAGCAGGTAGAGAAAGGAGAGGGGCAAGGGGCCACAGGAAGCCTTCTAGGGCATCTCCCCAGTGACTTATCTGTTTCAGACATGCTCCACCTGCCAATCATTCCACCTCCAAAGACACTTATCTTAACATGGGTTTTGAGGGTGGTACACCTCATATCTAAACCATAATACCTATCAACCGACACTTAGGCATTTCCCCTTAATTGACTATTGTAAATAATGCTGTAATGAATATGGGGGGCATAGATATCTCTTCAAGATACTGATTTCATTTCGTGTGTGTGTGTGTGTGTGTGTGTGTGTATTCAGTAGTTAGATTGCTGGATCATATGGTGGTTTTGAGATAGGAATGAAGGACACAAAGAGAGAGCACTGAGTTTCAAAACAGAAACACCTATGAGCTATTGAAATGCAGAACAACCAACCTGTGAATAACCCAATACATGTCCTTGTACTTTGCCTGTGGCTTGCTGATTGGTTGAAAAGGCAACAAAACTGTAAAATAACCGTAAGGTTTGTGGAGGAAATACTCCTTTAGGGAGTATGCACATTAAAGACTGATAACCAAGACTTTAGCTTCATTATAATAGTAAGGTACACACCCCTGGGTGGAGATTTAAGATGCTAATGAGACATGTGATATAGGAAGTTGCATGATTAGAATATGCCAGAGTAATGTGAAAGGGCAAGGAAAACTGATAAGAAATTGCATAACCCTGCACTGACTCCACCTTTAGTTCAGCCCTCTAGCTACTGTCCTTCTATAAATGTTAAAACCCAACGCCAAGGTGAGGGGACTCACTTTTTATCTCTGAGATCACCTATATTCGCAGTCTTGAGTGTGCCCTTTCCCTTACACATAAATCTCTTGCACAGCCACTCACACATGACCCATCTTTAAATTCTTTTCTTCAATGTAGCCAATAATCTGGAAGTTCCCAATAAAGGTTTTCTCTGTTCTTGGAGACCTCCTTGTGTTACTGGACTTGTGTTCTGGGCTCTTGTGTCTTCTCAATAGAAGATTTCAAGCAAGACACAAGGCCAAGAAAAGTATAGCAAATTTTACTAGGAGGGAAAGAAGAAGAGGAGGAAGTTACCCTCAAGTGAGATTGAGGGTCTCAAAGAAGACATTGAAAACTCCCTTTTTTGTGTCCCTGCTTTAATTGAGGTTAACTGGACCCCACCAGTGCACTCCCTCCAGCTTTTGATTGACAGTTGGATTGAATCAGATTTCTAAATCCCTATTGCATTTACTTCACTCATGAGTGTCTAGGTGAAACCCACAGTCATGAAAATTTTGATTATAATAAGATTAAATAATATGCCAAGGCAACTTTTGTTTGTGCTGTTCCAGTTTTATCTGGAACTTGTTTTTTAAAAGATTTTATAGTAGTCTTAAGCCAGGGAAATCGGTTTTCTTCTTATCAAAGGAGTCTTGAGTAGACACTTCCCAGCCCTGTGAATAATATTTTGTTAGTTATGGGCTATTACCTTAAGTGGGAGCAGGGCCAGAATGACTTTGCATAAGTTTTTTCTTTAAAATCATATCCAGGGCTATTATATAGTCTCAGTCTGTAGAATTAACCCCTTAATTTCAATGTTTCCACTGCTCATGTCTACCTGTTTTTGTCACTTGAACCCCTGTGTAGTGATAGTTCTATTTTTAATTTTTGAGGACTCCCCATACTGTTTTCCATAATGGCTATACCAATTTACTTCTCCACCAATACTACACAAGGGTTTTCTTTTCTCCACACCCTCAGCAATGCTCATTATGTCTTAGCTTTTTTGATAATAGCCATTCTAACAGGTGGCTCTATGACTGTTATGTACTTATTCATAAGCCAGCTCATAAGCAACTCAGATGAACAGCCTTTACACCTGGAAGGTATCTTAAAGTCTGGGAAGCCAAGAGATGACTTATGCTAGATTACATACAAAGGAAGTGAAGTAGCTATTAGGTCTGGAACTTAGGTTTCCTAATTATCAGTCCATCTTTACAACATTCTTTCCTAGTTGTAAAATGAATATGAAGATAACATTTACTGACTGAAACACTCATTCCATCCTCCTTGCCCGGCTAAATCTTTTTATTTGGATATTATCTCAAGCACCACTTCTTCAGGAGAGCCTGCCACCCTCAACTTTTCCAACTAGAATACATGCTCCTTCACAGCACTTATCATGGAACTATCTTATTATGGAACTAGTTAAATAATGCTATGTCCTCATTAGGATTCAAACTCTACAAGGTCAGAGATTGGTTCTGGTTTGGCTTTCTATTGCTTCCCCAGTTTTTAGCACAAGGACAAAAACATAGGGGTCCTAAGTGATTACTGGACCAGTGAAAGACTGAATAGAGAGCTTGTGAATTACAAAGAAAATTCAGATTATTGTTATAGTTGTTACTCCCATTGGTGTAGTGGTCAGTATTCATACTCAAGGCAAGTGTTGGGCTGCTCTGGGCATGACAGCACCTCACCAAGCCTGTTGTCTTTGACTTCTCATCTATTTTGGCTTCTGTTTTCCTTCATGCTTTTGCTCTTCACTTTATGTCCACTTGTCATTCACTCTGCTGCATCCCCCCTCATCAGAAGTCTGGTTCTTACCCCTCAGAACAATTCCTTCACTCTAAGGATCTTGTTTCCTTGACCAACCATCCAGAAGGAAATCTGCCAATAAACCAGTTTGCAGGGCTGTGGTGAGGGTTAAATGGAGAAAGAATACAAACCCTCAGCACAGGGTTTAGCACATCTGCTCAAAAGATGTTAATTCTTAAAGCCTCTTTTCGCTAAGGGGAGAATTATAGACAGCAATTAATAGCTTATTTTAATAGAGAATGTTTGGAAAAGGAACTATAGGAACAACTATCTTAATGGGAAATTTTCAGGCCAGGAGTTAGGGCAACAGATGGGTAGAGTAGAACAATTTTGGCCAGAGGTCCATTTAGGGACCCACAGAATGGGTATCATCAGTTCTTCCCTTGCCCGAGGCAGTTTGTAGAACAGCCTTTTCTAGAAGGCCATGAAGCCCAACTAAAAATCATTTCACAAATGGTGATTGGCACTTGCTCTGTGCTTGCTATATAATTTCCCAGCTCCTTTTCACTCTCCCTCTTAAACTCCCATTTTAGGGGTTACCCTTAGTGAAATCATCTATTAGTACACATATCACATGAGCCATATGCCAGTGAACTTCCAACTCCATGTCTAATGTTTCTAAGCTCTAGACGTGTGTTTCGTCTAACTTTTCTCCATTAGATTGTCCAGCTGGCCTCTCAAATTCAATGAACTTAACTCATTGTCTTTCCTCAATGCTGCTCTCCCCTATGCTGCCTATTTTTGCATTGGGTTTCACCCTACAAACTGTAATTTTCAACTTTTTTTTTTTTTTGGTACAGGGGATTGAACCCAGGGTCACTCCACCACTGAGTCACATCCCCAGCCCTACTTTGTATTTTATTTAGAGACAGGGTCTCACTGAGTTGCTTAGGGCCTCACTAAGTTGCTGAGGCTGGCTTTGAACTCACGATCCTCCTGCCTCAGCCTCCCAAGTGCTGGGATTACAGGCGTGTGCCACCGTGCCCGGCTAATTTTCGGCATTTTCTTTCCTCTCTTTCTGGGACTGGAATTAGACTATCCAATCTGATAGGACAAGATGATAGCTGATCTTGTTGGTGTTTTTCCTGTATCCACTCAGCATTGACTTTTCTTCTGCATGCTCATCCAAAGTTTTCCTGCTGCAAGACCACAGACTTTGCATGAGGGATTTCCCTGGTTGCGAGTACTCACTCAATTCACCTATTGGGCACACCAAAAGTGCCAGGTAGTTAAAACCCCTGGTAATAGTCTTCCACCAATGATTAATGGAAGGTGATGGATATATTTTGGGTAGGACATCTCTACAGCATGCTCTATGCTGTCTCACAAGGTCTCCAGTGAATCTGAGTTTCAATTCCCCTTCTAGGAGAACTCAATTAAACCAGTGATTACTTAGATATTGAGATAAATGGAGGAGTTGAGAATGGTTAGAAAATTCTTATTGTGGATGATAGACTGTTTAGCAATAACATTAATCATGACTGTAAGGGAAAATATATTTTATGTTTAGATGTCAGCTAATTGAAACGAGGTGCCTGCTGGACATGTCCATTAGACAATTGAAAATGTGGAATTGAAGATTAGGAGAGAAGTGGACTGGAGATAATACTATAGAAGTTATTAGTGTATGTAGGTGGAAGGTAAAACCATTAAAATGGGTAAAATGGCCAAAATGCTTATGTAAGATGGAAAGAACAGGAAGTTAAAGACAGGTTTCTGTGAAACATAATTGTTTAAGAAAGCAGAGGAAGAAGAGTCACCAAAGGAAACTTAAAGGACAAAGAATACACGTTGTGCTCTGTCCCTGGAGATAGCATTTAACTGTGTCCATTCTGTTGACCACTTAAACTGTTAGTCTCTTAGCATTATGAAGGCACAAATTTCCTCTAAAACTCACTGAGACTGTTACACAGGGTGAAGAAGGAATTAAGATTTAATTAACAAGACAGGGAAAGGGCTGGGGAGAAGGGAATTAATGTTGGTACTTACAACAGCCTCTGACAGGGGAATTAAAACCTTGTGTTACCCTGAGAGGAGACGAAGATCACAGAAGCTAAGAAAGACCCAAAAGCTTCTGTATTTATTTACTAAGTGGAGGAGCGAGAGTCTATGCAGGCCTATCCAACTGCAAAATCCATGTTCTTGTCACTATACTATCAATTGTTCCAAAACATTCAATGAAGTATAGACTACCTTAGTTAATATTTCTTTTTTTTCTATAAGTGAAAACAGTTCTTTTAAAGTCATGTTTTGAAATATTTTGCTTGTCTGACTTATTGCACTTACAATTAATAATTTATTTCCATTAACCCTCTTAAACTAATGAATGACATTTGGAACTTCCAGTTAGAATTTATGATTCATTTAAGGCAACCACTGTTAGGAATTAAAATAAGCTAAATACAGCATAAAAAGCTTTAAAATATTTATTTGACCCAGTAATCCTCTTCTTGAAATTTACTATAAGGAAATGATTTTAAAAATGTAAACAAAGATTTAGCCACAAGTTGTTCGTAATATTGAAGAATTAGTAATGGACTAAATATCTAATAATAAGGAATAATTAAATAAATGAAGGTACATCTAAAAGTATTAAGATGTAATTAGAACTGTAATGTTACAGGTTAATATTAATATGGAAAATTGCCCATGAGATAGTTTCAAGTGAAAAAGCAAGTTACCAAAATAATTATGTTCCAATTTTTGGCTGCCTCTTACCTGGAATATAAACACTGCTAATTTGGGCTTTCATTGACCCCACTTTCTTAACATTGTTTGCATTAATTGATATGCGTTGTGACCTTGCTGAGGATAGAAGAGACACAGCTGTGAGAAGAGGTGGGGAGAAACATGGAGGGTCACGGTAAGTGTGGTAAGGAAACCATATCCTGTCTGACTTCTCATACCTGGTTGAGTGCCTGGCCTCTGTGAATGACAGCTGGAAATATTGGCATTGTTTTTCTCAGAACACTATAATTCTAGGAAGGGAGTAGGGGTCAAAAGCTGCAGAACAGTTTAAGAAAGAACTGTTCGATTTGGTACTTACACAGAAATGGGTCCTAGACCAGATGTCCAAGTCTGGGGAGGGGAAGACAGTGAGATTGCTCACTGTCCTCCAATATCTCCTCATCTTTTCTTATTAACATAATTTTAGTTGGGTACTCAGGTGACCAGACCGTGCTTCCTAGATGCTGTTGCAGTTAGATGTGGTTTTTTAACCATGTGAAATGAGGATATGATGGCAGAAACTAGAGTAGCCATCTTGAAATAACAGGTGAAGGCTCGGACAAAGCTTCCAGAAACAACCTAGACTTTCATATGAGAAAGAAATGGACTCCTGTGTCATTATTTTGGGAAGCCCTGTTATGGAGGTCACGTTTCTATGCTAACTAATTTTGTGCATTTGGATCCATTTTGGTGGGAGAATGGCAGTAGCTAGAGGGCAACATGAATGCTGATAGTCTCCTAATAAATAACAACAATGGTAAAAAATTTTTTATCATGAGGAAGAGAGAACAGTGTAATTAAAACTGACTTGTGGGAATGTTGAGTGCTCCAGTTATCTATTGTTGTCCAACAGACTATCCTCTAAAATGTAATGGCTAAAACAATGACAATACTTATTTTTACTGATAAATTTAGAAGTTGAGTGGTACTTGGTCTGGAATCTGCTATCCTCTGAGGGCTTGCTCCCTCACCTAATGGTTTTTGTTGTTTGTCTACTGAGACTGAAATACTCACAAGTAGCTTCTTCAGGTAGCAACTTGACTTCCTCACAACATGGTAGCTGGCATATAAGGTATAGTTTGTAGAGAGGTGGGTGGGGAGCACCAAGTGTGAAAGCAAAGAGTGCCAGGATAGAACTATATTGCTTCTTATGACCCTAGTCTGAGAGTCACCCCATATCACTTCTGTTGCATTCTAAGCACTCACCTAAGGTTGGTACAGATCAGGAGAAGGTGATATTAAGTCCACTTTTGAAGTGGGGAGGAAGAGATGTGATGCTGGGGATTGAACCCAGTGCTGTGTGATGCTAGGCAGGTGCTCTACCAGTGAGCTGCACTCACAGCCCCTAAGTTAACTTTTTGATGGGATAAGTGTCAAATAATTTTTGGACATGTTTTAAAAACACTACATGAAGACTATTCCTTTGAGAAATATCAGAAATAATTTAACACATATTGAAACAGGAAGGGCTTTGACCAGTATTTGGTCATATGGCTATATGTGCTTCAAGGGACAAAGTAGTTGCTAGTCTGGGCACCTATGTGTCCAGCTATTCTACTACTACATGAAAAAGGGAGAATGGATATTGGGTGACAATTAGCAGTCTCTACAACAAACTCTGTCATTCTTCTCCCCTAAAACTGAGTATATCTAGGTAAGGAGTAATTCCCAACTAGTGTTTAAACAAGAGCCCAGCACAGTGCCTGGGTAGTAAACTTTCAGGAAATGTAGACGCTTTATTCACACTAAATAGTTATCACAAAGAAAGAAACACCTCAGGGCTCCGTGTCTCAATCTTGAAGACAATGGTTTCAACACTTTTAAACATATTACCTATTTCTTATAAAAACCCAAGCTCTCACACACTATCCCACCCTTTCTAATTTGCTTACAAGGGAGGTGTGTTTCCCAAATGAAGAAATAGAAGATACAGTGTATTTCCTATATATTGCCAGTTAATTACCTAGAGCAGACTGCTTGCGATGCCTAAGTCTGTGGTCCCATTCCTCACATGGCACTTGAGGGATAAATTATAAAGCAGGAATCAAAACCAAAGACCTTGTCCTTTTGGTTGCAGTTACCTTTCCCTTGCGAGATCTTAAAGGTATTGTTCGTTTAGCCTCTCCGGACCTCATCCAAAAAACGGAGGCTAGCAGTACCTCATATGGTTATTACAAAAAGAGAGAATGCCTATGGAAAGTGCCGAGGAAGGTCTAGCACAACCAACAGCTTGTCGACTCGTCAAGCTTTACTTTTTGCAGCCTGTATTGAGCAAACGATAGTTTCACTTATTTCATTTTCCAAGTATAAAATTACAAACCACCTCCAGACGTTTTGACAGCATCCCCTCCACCGCCACAAAGCACTATGCTCTTTACGGCAGTTTACGACGCTGAACTTGACAAGAACACCTCGATGACGCGGGCCAATCGCGGTGCTCCCGGGTGATGACGTAAGCTTCACTTGTGCATGCGCAGGGTGGGGAGACCTTGGCATAGCGGTGGGGCCGCTCCGCGGAGGTGAAAGGATTGGCAAAAAGGAAAGTACTGGGGAAAAATGCAGAGTTGGAGTCGTGTGTATTGCTCCTTGGCCAAGGTGAGGGCCCACTGGCCGGGGTCGGGCTGATCCGGAAACCCGAAGAGCTTGCTTGCGGGGTCCTGGACGCGGCCTTCTGGGTGGTGGTGGGAGAGGCAGGCTTCCTGGGCAGAATCACCTTTGGCCCGGGGTGGGCTCGCAGGTAACCCCGAGTTCTTCGGCGGCGGCAGCCGAGTGGCGGGCCCCGCTGAGGAGAGTCCTGCTAGTGTGTGACGACCAGAGGTCTCACATACCACACCCTCTGGGCTGAGGGGCACACGGGTCTCCCACAGGCCTTCACCTTGGCAGGGGAAATGTAAACCACCCTTCTCCCGTTCGGTCTGGCTCTAAGTACTTTCTCCCTAATCCTAACCCTAACCCTAACTCCTGACTGGCCTAATTTTCTTAAGTTGGTAGTAAGCTTAGGGTTACCCCAACGTATAAGGCTAGAAAATTCCTCTGAGGGCCCCAGTGTTTGCAACTCTGAACTAGTGTCCATTGCCATCCCTCAGGTCCTGCAGCAGGCTTGTATTTTCAATTGCAGCGGGTTATTGATTCATTCACAACTTTTCCGTTTCATCCATCTAACAAATACAGCCAATTGTATGTATTTGGTGTCATGGCTGGGTACTACAAGATCTTAAAGGTGACATAGCACCCAGACTCCTTTGTTTCAAACCTGAGGTGTCTGTTCCTGAAAGTAAATGAAACATGCGGAAGTCATGCTTTTTACAGTGAGTAAACCCAGGACTGACACCGTGTTCTTTGCACGGCTATCCTGACCTCAGGTGCAAGAGTTGCAATACTACATCAGAGTAATTTTTGTCACTGCCTCCCATTTACCTCCCATTTGATAGGACACTAGTTTAGAGCTGCAAACACAGGTGTCTCCCTGTGTTCTTAGGAAATGGTAGCCTTAGGTTTGTAGAGGTTGATATTAAAATGCTGTTTGTGGAACTACAGTAACTGCAGAATAAGATTACATTTTTAGTGAGTTTTCTTAGATACCTTTTCTAATTTTCTGTTCCTAGTCCATGGCTCAGGAGCATGTTCATAGATTGATCATACTTGGTAGGGTTAGAGTAGGAAACAATAATTACATATAAAATGATTGTTGTAATGTAGATTATTCAAGTACTTGAATTTGAAATTTTGGTTTTAATTATGACATAAAATGATCCCCATCACAAAAATTAGCCATGCTTTCTAGAAATGTAATAATAATATCATTTTATTAGATTAAATATGAAATAGTTTGTTGAATATTCATAATTAAGAATAAATATGACGAGCTGGAATTGTGAAAAGTGCAAATTATTACCAATGAGGAGAAATTGATGTTAGTTGTGTGTGGCAATAGTATATTGAATTAGCAGTGCTCGATTTATTTGCCCAAAGTTGTTATACTTTCATCGGTCTTTAGTAGTTCTATTTGTATTTTACATAATAGAAACATTGTCTTTCTCCTTATTTCTAGAGAGGCCATTTCAATAGAATATGCCATGGCCTACAGGGAGTTTCTGCAATGCCTCTGAGAACTTATGCTGATCAGTCAAGTAAGTACTTAGTACAACAGACTTTAATTGAATTAACTGACAGTTCCTTTGTGTTTTAATGTAAAAGGTGAATATTAAATCATAAGTAATCTGTGCTGGAATTCATTTGTTTATGTATTTATTCACTGAAATGTTTATTGAGCACCTAGTATATTCTGGGCAGTGAACAAGGCAAAACCCTGCTCTTTTGAAACCTAATAAGCTGGTGATAAAAGATGATTAATGCATAAGTAACACATAAATACTCAGGAAGTAATTGAAACTTAAAGCAGTAACTGGGGGAAGAGAGACTATTTAAGATTGGGTGACAGGGAACACCTTTCTGAGGAGGTGATGTCTGAGCAGGGCCCTCAGTGGAAAGAGTGAGAAGGTTATTTCTTTAGTGAGAAAGGTCTGAAGTGGAAATTAGCTTGTGAGATTCCAGGAACAGAAAGAATGCTGGTGCAACTTGTACAGAGACCCTCAGAATATAAAATTAGAGATGTTGGCAATGATCAGATTATGGAAGCTTTGTAAACCGGGCCAAGTGGTATAGGTTTGATTCTAAGTATGATGGAAACCACTGAAAGATTTTGAACTGAGGAACAATTTCCTATATTTGCAGTTTTAAAAATTAATGAATTTTGCCTATTGGGTAAGATTGTGTTGGTTATTTTAACAGTTTAGAATGGTGAGAGGATTTTTGGGGTTCTGAATGAAAATCTTGATGGGTTTAATCAAAAGCACCTTTTTTTAAAAAAAATTCTTTTTTAGTTGTAGATGGACATGGTATCTTTTTTATTTTTATGTGGTTCTGAGGATCAAACCCAGTACCTCACACATGTTAGGTGAGTGCTCTACCATGGAGCCAAACCACAGTCCCATCAAAAGCACCTTTTAAAGACTAGCAGGATGTACCTAAAAGGAAGCTATGGATTATGGAGTTTTCTTTTTCATACTTTTTTATATTTTTGAAGTTTCTATAGGGATTTATATTTTTAAGCATTTAAAATAGGAAATATGGAGGGCTGGGGATATAGCTCAGTTGGTAGAGTGCTTGCCTCATAAGCACAAGGCCCTGGGTTCAATCCCCAGCACCACCAAAAAAAATAAATAAATAAAATAAAATAGGAAATATGGAAATAAAAATTGAGGGTTTTTTTTTAATCCTCCTAATATCATGGATGTTGATTATTTGAAATGATCTGTTTTGACCTTTTCTGGACTCATCCAATTGGATTATAAGTAAAAATAAATTGTAAGTCTTAAAATCTCATTGTAGAAATCATTAGCTGGGGATAATTGTGACTATCAGTCTCCCTGCATTCTGTGAAATAATTTTTATCCTATATCCTAAAACATTGTCAAACTATTATTTGAGATGTTTTATTCTTAGAAGAAATGGGGGGAGCAGAGGACTCTGGTCCCTGTGACCAACAGTGAGTAAGTGATATATATTAGCTTTGACTAGGTCCAGAAATCTTTAAAAAAAAAAATATTAACTTGATGATGGGAGGAAAATGTCGAACCCATTGTACCCAATGTCTCTTTTGTTAAATGGAAATCTTATTCTCAACTCATGTAAGACAGGTTTTAGTTTTTCATTTCCAAAGCACATTTTTCATGGCTGTCTTTGGAGCTCACTCAGCAATGATTTATTGCTTTCTATTTGTGTAGAGAGTCCTTTAGCAGGAACTTAAGTTTTTGGGTTTTTTTTTTTTTTTTTTTTTGGTACTAGGGATTGAACCCAGGGATACTCCACCACTGAGCCACATCCCCAGCCCTATTTTGTATTTTATTTAGAGACAGGGTCTCACTGAGTTGCTTAGGGCCTCGCTACGTTGCTTAGGCTGTCTTTGAACTCGAGATCCTCCTGCCTCAGCCTCCCAAGCCACTGGGATTACAGGCGTGTGCCACTGTGCCCAGCAAGAACTTAAGGTTTAATGGAATGATACTGATACCCTTTTTTCCTTTTTTTGGTACTGGAATTGAACCTGAGGGCACTTTACCACTGAGCTACCTCCTCAGCTCTTTTTATTTTTTATTTTGAGACAAGATCTTGCTAAATTGTTCAGGCCCTCTACTCTACTGATCTTTCTTCTATTTACCTTTAGTTTTTTTTTTTTTAATAGTGTTTTATGGATAGATACATGATGGTGAAATTTACTGTGATGTATTCATATATGTACATAGGAAAGTTAGGTCACGTTCATTCTGCTGTTTTTCCCTTAGCCCATCCTTTCTCCCTCCTTCTCAGTCCCCTTCATCTAGTTCCCTGATCTTTTTTTTCTATTTTGATGGAATTTTCCCACTTTCCCTTTCACTCTTCTCTTTCTATCTCAGATTTGACTTTATTATAATTCTTCGTTTAATTAAATTATGTGAACCAGGACAATGCATTATATATATGTGTGCATATATATATATATATATATATATCTTGTGATATATATATATATCTTGTGATATATATATCTTGTGATATATATATCCTGTGATATATATATATATCTTGTGATATATATATATATATATGATCAGGTTCTTTCCATATATATGTATATCTCATAAGAACTTAATGAAATGCATACTCTTAGTATTTAATTTTAGGTCGATGGACAGACTGTACATGCGTAGGCCAGTATAATTCTGTGTATGTAAGCTAACTCTTCTGCTGCTGAAGCTTAAACTGCATGGTATTGGGGAGGTAAACAGAATGTGATGGGAGATGAGATTTGAGAAATAGTGACCGAGAAGATGTGAGTGCTAAACTTATTAAACTTAGTAATTTGGACTTTTTTGAGTAAGGGACGGGGAAATCAATGAAGAGCAGGAGATTAAGAACTGAGTTAGTCTTTAGCAGGATTAGAACAAGGATAGCAGTATAGCAGTATATAAGGTATTATGGAGGATGGGAGTGAGACTGGAGACTGTAAGACTAAAGTTGGGAGGTGGATCTGAGAAGGGAAGTAACATTTGCTGAATGAAAGATATGTACTTGGCACTTTTTTAGGGTCTTTATGTTCTCTCTGGTCCTTAAAACCTTTGGACTATACATATCATCCTTTTTATTATCCAGATGTTATGTCAAAGTTCAGAGAGATTAAATAATTTATCCAAGGATTTAGGACTGATAGATCTTATCTTTGAACCCAGGGTTGTTTTACTTCAAATCCCTTATGATATTTCTTTTTCCTTATGGATTAGGAGACTGTAGGATTATGAGGTATTATAGTTCAGGATTTCGGAGTATGAGCAGTTTCTGGAGGGAACAAGTATAGAGTGTGACTGTGGGAGAAGGTAACTATATGCTGGAAATTAAGGCCACTGACAATTTAAAAACATCCTCTTCCAGGTCCCAATGTACATTATTTTGTGTTATGACCTTATAAAGTAGATTTTTTTGATGGTCTTTATTTTGTAGATGAAGGATTGAAGATGAAGCAGGTTAAATTACTCACCTAAAGTCACATACCTACTAATTATAAAACTTGATTATTCTCTGGAATTTTAGTTTATGTTGGCTGAAATTGAGGAGTGGAATGGTATTAAAAAGCAGGAAAATCAGTATTACAATCAAAAAGCTTAGTTTTATCTATACCATTCAGTTGCTAGATGATTTGGCTAGTCAGTTGACTTCTCTGAACCTCCTGTTTCTTCTTTGAAATGTCATATTTATGTCATATTTGCCCTCCTCATATTACAGAAAGTTGAAGTCACTTGGCCATGATCATACACTAATAAGTGGCAGAGCTGAAATTTGAAGTGTAGTATTTCAGATTCCAAAGATCAGGCTCTTTCTTTATATAGACTTATCTTCCAGTATTCTAAATTCCTGTCAGTTGTCATTAAGGAAAACCACAGAATTTAACATGGTCACTGGATACAGGAAATATTACAGAATTCAGTTGTGCTTTATGCTATAAAAAAAAAATAGAAAATAATTGAAACTGAAAATGAAATTTAAAATAAATGAAAATTTTAATATGTGCCATATTTAGTAGCATCAAAGAACATCAAGTTAATAGAAACAAAATAATATTGTTTAGAAAATGCTGGTTATTGGCACTTTCTTAGAGATTTAAATATTGATTTTTTTAATAGCTACCTTTGTTAAATATTAAGAAATTTCCTTTTTTTAATCAATTTACTTTTCTTATAGTTGATGCTGATGTAACAGTGATAGGTTCTGGTCCTGGAGGATATGTTGCTGCCATTAAAGCTGCCCAGTTAGGCTTTAAGGTAAGATATAAACTAGATGTTGATTTGTTTTAAAACAAAAGCGAACAGGACAAGTAGATCATATTCATAAAGTACTTTGCAGGTAGAAACATGGTAAATAATTTCTTAACTCTATAGATTATTTGTAACCCTGAGACTGATGGAGGGTTTATTGGTTGTAGTATTCTCAGGAAATAGGAAGTAAGATCCCTGGGCTAGGCCTGTAGCTGAGTGGTAGAGCGCTTACCATTTGTGAGGCACTGGGTTTGATCCTTAGCACCACATAAAAATAAGTAAAATAAAAGACCAAAACTTCTAAAAGAAAGAAAAAAAAAGCAACATCCTTTATTTTACCTTTCTTCCCAAAACTTTTCACTTGGCCTTCTGATCACACTTATGAAGATACAGTGATAGAAGTAAAAGCATATATATGGAAATGTTAAACAAAAATACTTTTTAGAATAATTCACTCTGAAGTGTTTTTTTATTAAGATGATGAATTTTAAAGTAATCTATGTTTTAGTCTCTGAAAAGTAGTTCAAATAGCTTGTTTTGCAGAACAGTTAAGACAGATACATTTAGAATTTTGGTGAACTCAAACTTTACAGGTTTTATGCATTTAACTGATTTTTTTCTTTGGTTGTAGACAGTCTGCATTGAGAAAAATGAAACACTTGGTGGAACTTGCTTGAATGTTGGTTGTATTCCTTCTAAGGTGAGCATATATTTTGAACAGTGCAGAGGTTTTTTCATTAGCCACAAAATATAAGGACGTATTGAGATTGGATTATTAGACTAATACAGTTAATAAGAAATAAATGACTCAAGTTTGTATAGAAAAAACATATTTTTTCTTTGCAAAACAGTGCTGTCACCAGCCTGCCACTCATTCTTGAAATAACTTCCTTCTATCAGAATACGTAGCCTTTCCATTCAATCTCTGATGTTCCGTTTTATTTTTATTTTTATTTACCTCTCTGTATTTTCCCTTTGCTAGTGAAGCAGAAAATAAATAGTAAATTTTTTTAGGTCCTTAATGTATGTAACTATGACTGCCTTTTTCACCTGCCACCTGAGATGTTTTTAAAGAAAGTAGGTTTTTGCTTTTCATTCTTGTTGGTTGAATTTTTTTATGTCATTATTATTTGTTTTAAATAAATTACATAAGAAGAGAATGTGAACTGGTATAGTCTTATATACTAGTTCATATAGAGAATGTCATTTCATAAGTACTTTTTGATTGTTGAGAGTCTGTTATTGAGTTATTGATAATTTTGTCTTGTTGCTTCCTTTAGGCTTTATTAAATAACTCTCACTATTACCATATGGCCCATGGAAAAGATTTTGCATCTAGGGGAATTGAAAGTAAGTATACTTTTTATATTCAGCAATATTATTGGACATACTTGATTCTTCTTGCTAAATACTTATATATGTCTAATATTTGTGAATAGATGTTTAATGAGGGGAGAGGAAGATAAAGAATCTTAAAAATGTAGAGATTTACTTAAGAATACTTAGATCCAGATTTCTTCCATGATATTTTCTGTTCTTTAGTAAACTTGCCTGACATCTACTGTTTTTGAGTGCTGTGGACAGATGAAGGAGGGGAAACCTTAAACTGTTGGTATTAGAAAGGGCAAAGGTGATAGAGAAGGGTGAGGCATAGTAGAATAGGAGAAGGACATTTTGTAGTATTTGAATGTGGTATGTGTTCTACTGTACTTTTTTGGGTTGTTTTCATCCTTTCTTTCCAGTTATTGTTATTGTTATCTCCCTGAAGTCTTCTCAGAAAGACCTAAATATACCTTGAGTTATTAAGTTTTGCTTCATTTGTTTCTTTATAGCAATAGATTTCTGAAAGAACCGGCAGTGTGTAGGCAATCCACTAACTATAGAGGTGTTGTATATACACTAAAGCAAATGTATTACCTGTATTTTATTTTGAACTGCATTTTTATCTGAGATGTACATAATGCAGTATTTGATAGGTTCTGTCATTATGATACGAGGTTGTTAGCTTTTGTCTTCTGTGATTATTAAGCTAGTTATTAGGTTTAAAAATTATAATACTGATTTTTATGCAGTTCATTAACATTAAACAAATTTTTCAGACCTTGATTAGTAAAAAATATCACACATTACTTCAAGAATTTAACTATAGACTTAAGGTTTATTTAACAAATTACAGTGTCTGAAGTTCGCTTGAATTTAGAGAAGATGATGGAGCAGAAGAGTACTGCAGTAAAAGCTTTAACAGGTGGAATTGCCCACTTATTCAAGCAAAATAAGGTTGGTGTTCAGCTTGTAGATTTTTGTTTAATTTTATATACACATTAAACATTATACATTATGCTAATTATACATTAGCATAATGTATAATGCTATGCTAGCATTATACATTATGCTATAGTGATGCTATTGAAACTTACCTGGGGGATATTTGCTTAATTTAAAACAGTAGTAACCTGAAATAGATTTCCCTAATATACAACAATTTTTTAAAGTAGAAGCATTTGTATTTTAAATTAATTACTGAGTATTTTTTCTCTGTTACTCATGTTTGTCAGAAAAAAATCATTTTAAGCTTTGTGAATTTATAAACATTATAAAGGTTGTTCACGTCAATGGATATGGAAAGATAACTGGGAAGAATCAGGTCACAGCTACAAAAGCCGATGGCAGCACTCAGGTTGTTGATACAAAGAACATTCTTATAGCTACAGGTTCAGAAGTTACTCCTTTTCCTGGAATCACGGTATGTATGCTTTGTAAATTTACAGCTGTTGCAGCCTTTCTTTAGAAATAAGTTTTATAAACTAGGCTGAGTGGTATAAGTCTATAATCTCAGCTACTGGGGAGGTGAGGCAGGAGAATTGAAAGTTCAAGGCCATTCTTGGTAACTTGGCAAGACCCTGTCTCAAAATAAAAAATAAGAAGGGCTGAGAATGTAATTCAGTGTGGAGTACCCCTAGGTTCAGTTCCCAGTTTACCATACTAACTTTATCCTATTTATGAATTTTGAATGAAAGATTTCTGGTAGAAATATATTTTGACAGTCTTTCAGATTTGGAAAGTTACTTGTCTTTATTTTGCAGTGAATTTGACCAGATATAGAACACTATATTAAGATATATTGGAGTTTAATCTAAAGTTAAAATTCATTTTTTTGTTTTGGAATGCTATAGTAAGCATTTTTAATGGAATTTGATGAAATTGGGCATATAGAAGTCATAGATATTTCAAAAAATATAAATGACAGTTTTTTTTAGTGATTTTTATGGAATGAGGTAGCAGTTTATAAATTGCTGTTTTTTTCCAAGTAATTTTGATTGTGTCTTTTGCTTTTATTATTATAGATTGATGAAGATACAATAGTGTCATCTACAGGTGCTTTATCTTTAAAAAAAGTTCCAGAAAAGATGGTTGTTATTGGTGCAGGAGTAATTGGTGTAGAATTGGTAAGTGGTGTCTTTTCTCTTACTACCTCCATGGATTTGGAAGGGACTCAGAGACCCTCTTTGATTCATGTATAACATCTTAGGCCAATCAGCATTGAATTTTGCTTAAACACTTCTAGTAATAATGAATATACTTTTTCTTCTGAGATAGCCTATTTAGATAATCATTAATGTTTAGAATATTCTCCTATATTTATAGTCAGCTTCTCTGTTTCTTCTACCTTTTCTATTCCTTGGAGCTAATCTGATTCTTTTTTAATTTGACAGCCCTTGAGATGCTAAAAGATAGTTCTTATTCTGCGCAAATTGCATTTCATATGAAGACCACGCTTCTTACACAGCATATCTGACCTGGCTCTTTACTCCCTCCTAACTTATGTTTTAGAATTATCAGACTACTTGGACTTCTCTGAGCACCATGCTGTTTCATGCCTTCTACCTGTCTTATTTCATAACTTCATCCTTGCTGTCAGCAACTTTCCACATATTTCCAGTGACCATTTTTTTTTTTTTTTTTTAGTTATAGATTGACACAGTACTCTATTTTATTTATTTATTTTTATGTCGTGCTGAGGCTTGAACTCAGTGCCTCACACATGCTAGGCAAGCACTCTACGTAGACACTGAGCCACAGCCCCAACCCCTCCAGTGACCTTTTCCCTTCATTTTAGGTATCCTCTTCCAGGACCATTGTATTTTGTCATCACCCAGAATTGCTGTGTTTCTGAAATTGTAAATTCATACATTTTATTCTGTAACCACAATTTCCTTTCTTTTTGTTCAATTACTCTTAGTTTAAATACTTTATTCTCCAGATTTTCTATCCCAGAAATCCTATAGATTTTTGCCATTTGCTTTTTCCTGTCATGAATATTTTCCTTATCAGTTTACACAGTCCATCACTTTAAACACTGTGCTCTTATGTGTCCTCAGTCACTTGTGTCAGTGGTTCTATCACATTGCTTAGCAGAACTCTAGTTGAATTTAATTCTGGTTGAATACAGCTGTATGACTTTTTAATGCTGTTCCCAGGGTCTTTACTGCATCTGGAGAAAAGCAAATCCTGTGGATTTGTATCTGTATAAACTTTTTGGTCACAAACCTTAACTGGTTCCTCAGCCTGGGTAACAACCCCCTGCTCCCCTAGCTGGTACACTGTCCTGATCTTGTAGTGGCTGCTTCCTTTCTCTTCTCATACCTCTGCTAGTACACTGTCTTCTGCCTGCAGATTTCCTTTTCTCCTAAAGAGCACATTAAAGAGAAACCATCAGATGAGAACTCCCTCCCATTGATGCCCCACATTTGAAAGTGACCTTACTTGTTTTTTGCAGCTATTCTTTTGCTCTTCCCTCCTGTTACTGTGGAAATGCCATTTGTCCTGTGATTAATCCCTTCACCTGTGCTTGGTAACACATCATTTTTGGCCTTCTCAGGAGCTTGGTTTTATGATTTTTATTCTTTCTTGTATTTTTCAGTTTTTAAATTCTTTCCTACTTCTGTTTCCTTCACATTTACAGTCGAGCTTGCCTCTATATACGTATATATGCCACACACACATGCTCAGGTACATACACACTTGCAGACATAGGCTTACGTACACATAAATAAGTCTTCCCTTGATCCCCTTTTGGCTAACTTCCTCTCACCTTTTCACAACCACAGTTGTTGAAAGAGTTGTTTCTGCTCTTTTTCATCAGCTCCCACAGAGTCCTCAGTTCATGGCTTCTGGTGTCAATAGATTGCTTCTGATAAGGACACGAATGGATTTATTGCTCAATCCAGTGGACTACTGTTTTGTAGCAGTCAGCATTGTGATTGTTGCTTTTAAAACCTTAGCTTCGCTGGGTGTGGTGGCACATGCCTGTAATCCCAGCAACTTGGGAGGCTGAGGCAGGAGGATCGCGAGTTCAAAGCCAGCCTTGGCAACTTAGTGAGGCTCTGTGCAACTCAGTGAGACCCTGTCTCTAAATAAAATACAAAATAGGGCTGGGGATGTGGCTCAGTGGCTGAGTGCCTCTGAGTTCAATCCCTGGTTCAAAGAAAAAAAACAAAAACCTTAGCTTGTCTGATTTCATATTCTGCTGATTTTATATCTACTCCTTAAGTCAGTTTCATCTGTGTCTTTACTTTCTTGCTGTCCCTTTAATTGTGGGTAATTGTCAAGATTCTGTTTCCTGGTTTTCACCTAGATCCTTTTTGTCTTTCACAGAATATTACTCTCACTCCATTTATCCAGTGACTCACAGTATCTGTAGCCTAATCCTTTCTCCTTGCCTCTGGACTTTCATATCTGAATGTACCAGTATCTCCATTTGTGTATGTCCACTCTGTTTAGTAAATGTACAACTTCACCTTTCTGCACCCATTCTCCCTCCATCCCAAACAAATCCAAGCCTGTTTCTCTTATAACACTCCTACCTCAATAAATGGTAATGTCACCCATATGGAGGTCTAAGCAAGAAGATTAAAATTATACATTTTTTCTCCCTTGCCTTTATGTCCTTCATTCTTTTAGGTTTTTTAGTCTTTTTTCCTCATAGTAACTGATCTTTCTCTAACACAAATTTAATCATGTCCCTTCCCTGCTTGAAATCTTTCAGTGACTTCCTATTGTTATTAGGACAGATCCAAACTTGGTGTGGTTTAAAAATGATCAACATGATTTGGCACTAGCTTATATCTCCAGCTTTATTAGCCACTTTCCCTCTCAAGTTGTGTTCTGGGTCTATCTGGTGTATCAGTTCCTGAGTACACCTTGCTTTCTCTTTATTTGTAGATCTTACTTCTGTTTGGGACATTCCTTCCCTCTCCCAGTTCTTGCATTCTTGTGAGCCCTATTACTACCCCAGAGTTCTGAAGCGCTCTTGGTGGGTCTCCCATTGCACCCAGAACATCTGTTTTTTATTTATGTCACTTTTTTTTTTTTTGGTGGATTGAACTCAGGGGCACTCCATCACTGAGCTACATCCCTAGGCCTATTTTGTATTTTATTTAGAGACAGGGTCTCTCTGAATTGCTTGTGCAATTTGCTCTTGCTGAGGCTGGCTTTGAATTCACAATCCTCCTGCCTCAGCCTCCCAAGCTGCTGGGATTATAGGCTGTCACTTTCTTGATACTAGTTGTTCCCTATTATTTCATTAAATCTTAAACTCCAGGGGGCAGAGGTCATGGCTGTTTCATTCACTATATGTCTTTAGCACCATACAGTGACTATACATTAGATACAGCTGGTATATAATAAGTACTCCTATATTAGGTTTTGATTTTATTGCTCATAAGTATTTGTTGATAAATAAATGTCTTTTAAAAGTCTGCTTAATAGTTGCCTTTTTAATAATGACTTCTTTCTTAGAAAGTTCAAGTTTTTACATCTTTGAGTTCTTAGCATACTGTATCTACCATTCTGTAGCACCTGCTAATAACAGTTGCATTTACTTGTTTACTTTCGAATTCCCTTCAATACCATGAGCTCCTCAAGGCAAGGACTAAATTTTATTTGTGTTTGAGTCTACATTGCTGTTCTTAATGTTTAGTACTTTGGTTTCATAAAAACCAGATCCATTATTTTGTCATCATTATTTGTTATGGTCCACTCTGTTAGGATCATCTGTAATGCTGTTTAGAACTGAACATAATAGAAAATACTTTTTTTGATAGATACACTTCTTTTAATAGTTCAATGTTTTAACTAAACAACCAAGTTTAGTTGTTTGTCTTTTCTCTCTTTAAAGCAGCCATATCAAGCTTGTGGTCAGTTAACCTCATTTTTTGCATGTGGAATTTTTTATTTATTTTTATTTTTATTTTTTATTTTATTTTTTGAGATGGGTCTTGCTATGTTGCCCAGACTAGCCTTGAACTCTCAATCCTCCTACTCAGCTTCCTGAGTAGCTAGAATTACAGGTATATATCATCATGCATGGCTAATCTTTTAAACCTAACTAATGACTGTTCTGTTCCCTTGCACCCATTATTCCAATCTTTTTAGTTTTGATTTTACATTTATATACTTACCTGCTTTTTTTTGCCTTTTGTGATTGACAAATTTGGGGAGTGTGTTAACTGAGGAATGCAGTCCTATCATCTGATCTCCCTTGATGGAGGAAACCCCCTCTAGTGTCATTCAAGTTGTCATTACAAATGTTTGACCAGGATGAAGTATTGAAAGCCACCTGACACCAGATTTGTTTTGGTATTGTAGATTGAACCCAGTGCTTTATCACTGAGCTACTTCTCCTTCCCTTTTTATGTTTTGAAACAGGGTCTCCCTAAGTTCTGGAGGCTGGCCTCTAACTTGTGACATTCCTGTCTCAGCCTTCCCAGTAGCTGGGATTATAGGCATGTGCCACTGTGCCTGGCAGCACCAGTCTTTAACCAGTTATAAACGTCTTTGAGTCTCTGTTGGTCCTTCTCATTTCTCTACCACATTTATATCATGTGACTTTCTCTGTTTGAACACCTTGCTAATGTGAAAATGTACCACATTCACCAGTCTAGAAAATAAGAACAGTTTATATGACCTGCTTGGAACACTTGTGGTAGCGTGTAATCAATCATTAAAACAGATGATTTCTTCTAGTATTTTGCAATGACTGATCTCTGTTCCATGTTTCAGAATCTGTTCTTTTCCATTTTTTGAAAATTTAGGTAATATTTTGGCAATTCTTTTATGCTAAAGCTAACAATTCATTGATGATGTCTAATTCAAACTAATTTATCTTAGTTGGTTTTATTATGGAATTAACTCATTTGAAAATGACTAATTGTTCTTAATCTTGGGCTTCACTTTTTGCTTAATGATATTTTATTCATTCCATTATGAAAATTGTTCTCATAGGTGACTAACAAGAAAAAGGAATAGCAAATGATTGATTGATTGATTTTGGTACTGGGGATTGAACCCAGGGATTTGCATGTGCTAGGCAAGTGCTCTTCCACTGAGCTACATCTCAAACCTTTTTATTTTTATTTTGAGACAGGGTCTAAGTTGCTGAGGGTGGCCTCAAACTTGTGACCCTCCTGCCTCAGGCTCCTAAGTAGCTGGGATTGTAGGCATGTGCCAGTGCACCAGGCCTAGATTTCCTTTTGTTGGTCAGTATAACATCCTCAAGCAGCAGTTCTATTTCTTCATTTTAGCACTTTTGCTTTAGGTTTTTTACAAGCCTTAGGTCATTTTCAGACATTTTGAAAATGTTTTAGATGTTTGTTACTATATTGAATTAGTTATAACATGTTTTTTTTAAAAATTTAAACTTAGGGAAATTAATGTGTAGTCATATCTCCTTCCTTTTTCATAAAGATTTTATGACTGTATTTTTATTTTTTATAGTTTGTCTGCCTTATATTTTGGTGTGGTGTGGTGTGGTGATGGAGAACATAGCATTTAGAAGGCTGGAGACATAACCCAGTGGTAGAGCTCTTGTCTAGCATGCTTGAAACCCTGGGTTTGATCCCTGGAATGGCAAAGGGAAAATAAACAGTTCTCTAAATTTTGCTAGGCATGGTAGCACTTGCCTATAATCCCAGTAACTCAGGAGGCTATGAAGGATCCCAAGTTCAAGGCCATCCTCAGAAGTTTAGTGAGGCCTTAAGCAATTAGTGAGACCCTGTCTCAAAATACAAAGGGGTGTGGATGTAGCTCAGTGGTCAAGTGCCCCTGGGTTCAATCCCCAGAAATCCCTACCCCCACCCAAAGAAAAAGAGAACATGAGTTTTGGAATAGTACATGTTTAAGTATGATTTTCAACTCTGCTTCTTATTGACTTTATGTTTTTATTTAATTAATAAGCCTCTGAACTAGTTCTTCATAAAGGGGAAATGAATAACTTATAGAATTATTGTCAGGATTTAATAAAGTAATGTGTTTAAAACAATGAATACAATGCCTGGCATTTAAGAAGCTCTATAAATAAGTGGGAGATATTATTAGAGTTTTCCTCCAAGGATTTTGCAGTCAGTTTAGAGTAGATAAACTTATTTGTGTTCATCATTCCCCACTTGAATGATAGTACTCCAAGAAAATGCTTCTTACTCTTTCCACACTCCTTCTATTTCATACTATTCTAATTTAGTTTCAGAAGAATGCTGTTGCTTTTAAACAACTTCTTGAGATATAATTCACATATTGTATAATTCTCCCATTTAAAGGGTTTGATTTGATGGTTTTAGTTTACAGTTCAGAGTTGTGCAGCTATCACCATTGCATAATGCTCGAACATTTTCATCACCTCAGAAAGAAACCAGGTACCCAATTATGAATCAGCCATTTTTCCATTCCCACAGCCCCTGGAAACACTAATCTATATTCTGTGTCTATGGGTTTCTTATACTGGACATTTCATATTAATAGAATCATACAATATGTAGCATTTTGTATATGGATTCTTTCCCTTAACATTTTCTGAAGTTTTAAGTTGTAGCATGCTGTCTCTTCTATTTCGTTTTATAATGGAATAATACCCCATTCTATGGATGGTGTACATTTTATTTACCAATTCATCAGTTGATAGACATTTAGGTTGTTTCTATTGAGGGACTGTCATGAATCACAGTGCTATAAATATTTGTGTAAAAGCTTTTATATAGTTGTGTTTCATTTCTTATGGTTATATACCTAGGAGTGTGATTATTGGATCACATAACTCTTTAATTTTTTAACACTTTCCAAAATGGTGACTGCACCATTTTTGTAGTACCACTGGTGGTTCAAGTTTCAATTTCTCTCCTTCCTCACCAGTACTAAGTACTGTCCAGATTTATTTATTTTTTTGGTACCAGAGATTGAACCCAATGGTGTTCAACCACTGAGCCACATCCTCAGCCCTTTTTATTTTTTATTTGTAGAGAGGGTCTCACTAAGTTGCCTAGAGCCTCAATAAATTGCCGAGGCTGGCTTTGAACTCGGGATCCTCCTGCTTCAGCGTTCCAAGCTGCTGGGATTACAGGTCTGCACCTCTTTCCCAGCTCTTATTGTGGTTTTCATTTACATTTCTCTAGTGACTTGAGAGTGTTTGTATGTGCTTATTTGCTATCTCTGTTATCATCTTTGATGAAATGTCCCAATAGTTTGTCTATTTTTTTATTGGGTTTGTTTTTTTCTTATTGAGTTTGGAGAGTTCCTTGTGTATGCTGAATATAAATCCTTTATCACAGATACTTTGCAGTTTTTTTGCAAATATTTTGCAGGTCTTTGCAGAAGTCTGGCTTTTTGCTTTTGTGTTCTTAGTATTTCTACATTTTTAATGTTGATGAAGTCCCATTTATTTTTTATTTGTTTTATGGATTGTGCTTTTGATATTGTATCTAAGATATCTAGATATTGTATCTAAGATTATCTCCTGTGTTTTCTTCTAAAAGTTTTATAATCTTGGGTTTTAGGTTCAGGATGCATTTTTGAGTTATTTTATCTTTGTATATGCTCATTGTTGGATTTTTAGTGACTCTATAGTGCCTCTTTCTAATTCAACTCTCATCCCAAAATTTCATGAAATTTGTAAAGTGAATGTACAAACCTAATTTAATTGAAAAAGTAAATTCATAGCTAATTTAAAATTACTAGGTGATTTTGTTTCTCCATTTTTTTAAATTGGTGCATCATAGTTGTACATAATGCTGAGATTTATTGTTACATATCAGTACATGCACACAATATAACAATATAATTTGGCAAATATTCCTGTCCATACTAGGTGATTTTTTTAACATGAATTTGTGCGTATGTTCTTTGTTTATCATACTTTATTTAATGCTATAAAATGACATTCATCTTGTTTGTCATGTATATACTTTCTTATACAGTTGTTCAGAAATAATGGTAATTGTTAAAATGTGGTTAAAATAAAAAAACAATATTTAGCCAGGTGCAGTGGCACACACCTGTAATCCCAGCAACTTGGGAGGTTGAGACAGGATGATCCCAAGTTCAAAGCCATCCTTAGGAATTTAACAAGGCCCTAAACAACTTAGTGAGATCCTGTTTCAACATTTAGAAAGGGGTTTGGGATGTGACTCAGTGGTTAATTGTTCATGGATTCAATCCTTAGTATCAAAAAACAAACAAGCAAAAAATAGTATTCAGTTTAAATTATAATTTGAATAAAATTGACATTTATTTGAGAAAATAAATGTTGAGAAAATAAAATATGAGGCCAGTTTAATATTTTTATTCTCTTCCTACCTTAAAGCACTTTATTTTCCTGTAGCATGAATTTTATTTAATTTCCCTTACCATAATATAACGTCCCCAAGGGCAGGAATTTGTTGCTGTTTTATTCATTAATACATGCCTCGCCTATAAAAGGATGTCTGGTACATAGTGCTCAATAAATTTTGAGTGAATAAGTGAATATATGAAGTTACCCATTTGCCTCAGGGTTCATTTTAAACCTCTTTCTAATAAAAGTATCAGCAAAAGAATAAAATATCTTACAGTAAATTATTTAAGAAGATTCAATAAATATTTGCTGTGGAAATTTTTATCTTTTTAAATTGTTATTTGCAGGGTTCAGTTTGGCAACGACTAGGTGCAGATGTGACAGCAGTTGAATTTTTGGGTCATGTTGGTGGAGTTGGAATTGATATGGAGGTATCTAAAAACTTTCAACGCATCCTTCAAAAGCAAGGGTTTAAATTTAAATTGAATACAAAGGTTACTGGTGCTACCAAAAAGCCAGATGGAAAAATTGATGTTTCGTAAGTACACTACATTTATTTTTGGTGTATTATCCTTGCCTCTTGAAGAAACACACTCAGTCAGCTTAACAAATGTATTGGGTTTTTATAAAATAAGACCATTTTATTGCTTACTGTGACTTGGTATTGCTTATCTACTTAGTGCATTGAAATTCATGATTTAGTTGGTGTTAGAAAAATTAACCCAATGTTCTTGTTGTAATGTTCCTTTTCATGATATATGTTCAGAAAACTTAAAGTTCCCATTGTTTAATAAAAGTAATATAGTAGTTTTAGAAATCAGTAATATTAGATTGTCTACTGTGTCTGGCATTCTACTTATTAAGTACTTTAATTTAGTGAAATAACTAAGGTCAGTTATGCAGTTAGTGAGTGGCAGAGATAGTACTTGACTGATTCTGAGATGTTTTTTGCTTTTTGTTTTGTTTTGTTTTGTGTTGCTGGTGATGAAACCCTTGGCCTTAAAATACTAGGCAAACACTCTACCACTGAGCCTGGTCCATGTTCCCCACCCTTGAGACCTATGGTTTTTCTTTTTGGATGTTACAAGGGATTGAACCCAAGCGCACTTTACCACTGAGTGACATCCCAGTTCTTTTTATTTTTTATTTTGAGATAGGGTCTTGCTAGATTGTTGAGGGTCTCACTAAGTTGCTGAGACTGGCCTTAAATTTGGTTCCTTTCACCTCACTTTTCCAAATTGCTGGGATTACAGGCATGTGCCACTGTGTCCTACTGAGGACTCTATTCTTAACTAGTTTATTACATTGCCTGTTTTCATTAGATTTTAATGATAAAACTCTTGAGGATGTGTACATTTTTTTCATTGTCTCAGTTTGCTTATAATGAAGTAAACTTAATATTGTTAGAAATTTCATCAAGCCTTGAGAAATCTTTGATTTTAAATTTCTAACACCTATCTTTATAGATGTGTGTTTAACAGTTATACACCTTTCATTGTCTAGTATTGAAGCTGCCTCTGGTGGTAAAGGTGAAGTTATCACTTGTGATGTACTCTTGGTTTGCATTGGTCGACGACCCTTTACGCAGAATTTGGGACTAGAAGAGCTTGGAATTGAATTGGATCCCAGAGGTAGAATTCCAGTCAATACCAGATTCCAAACGAAAATTCCAAAGTAAGTTGGGTAATTATCTACATTTTCAGTATATGTATATGTGTGTGTGTGTGTGTGTGTGTGTGTTTTATTTGAACATAGGGTTGTGTTGTCCAGGCTGGTCTTGAACCCTTGAGCTGGCTCAAGTGACCCTCTTGATTTAGCCTCTCAGGTGCTGGGCATTTTCTTTTCTTTTAATTTTGTTTTTTATTTTTTTAAAAATTTATTTATTTAGATTCATTGTACACAAATGGAGTACAGCTGTTGTTTCTCTGGTTGTACAAAGTAGAGTCACACCATCTGTGCATTCATCCATGTACACAGGGCAATGATGTCCGTCTCATTCTGTTATTATTCTTACTCCCCCATCCCGACCCCACCCCTCCCTTCCCTTTGTGCAATCTATCCTTCCTTCATTCTTGCCTCCCTTCCATCCCACATTATGCATCATCATTCACTTATAGAGAGATCATTCAGCCTTTGGATTTTGGGGATTGGCTAATCTCACTTTTCATGACAGTCTCCAACATCATCCATTTACCTGCAAAAGCCATAATTTTATTCTTCTTTATGGCTGAGTAATATTCCATTGTGTATTTATAATAGAGTTTCTTTATCCATTCATCTATTGAAGGGTGTCTAGGTTGGTTCCACAATCTAGCTATTGTGAATTGAGCAGCTATGAACATTGATGTGTGGGCATTTTCATTAAGACTTTTGTCATGCTTTAAAAAAGGTATCAAGAAGAATAATGTACTTACAAGATGTAAAATAAAAAAGAACAGTGAATTTTTTTCCATTGCCCAGAATTGAAGAATTGCATTTGGTAATTGTTTTGGTGACTTATTAACTAGAAGTGCGTGCATGCATTCATTCATTCATTCATTTTATTGTGCTAGGGATAGAACCCAGGGTCTCAACACATGCTAGGCAAGTGCTTTATCACTAAGTTACACCCCCAGCCCTAGAAGCATATTTTTGTTAATTGGTGTAACTGCTGAAGAGTATCCTTGATTTCAGAAGTTCACTGTTTCTTTTGATCTCTTGGTAGTATCTATGCTATTGGTGATGTGGTTGCTGGTCCAATGCTGGCTCACAAAGCAGAGGATGAAGGCATTATCTGTGTTGAAGGAATGGCTGGTGGCGCTGTGCACATTGACTACAATTGTGTGCCATCTGTGATTTACACACACCCCGAAGTTGCGTGGGTTGGCAAATCAGAAGAGCAGTTGAAGGAAGAGGTAATTCTGAACATGGGCAGTTCTATTTCAGGGTTTGAATTGAGCTAATGACGCTGATGACTGAGAAAAAGTATGTTATTGCATTAATAGTTTTTAGTAACTGTGGAGAACATTCAATTTTATGTATTTTTCTTTGTTGGCATCAAAAGATAATTCACTCTCTATATTTATCAGCAATAATAGAGGGAAGGATGAGCTGCCTATACTCAAAAACTAGTAATTTCAGAGCTTTTATATTTGACTTTGAAATAACTAGATGGACAGACATTTCTATTTGCTTACATTTATACCCAAAATATATTTCATTAATCTGCTTTTTGGTCTGTTTTTCTATATGCTTTGTGAACAGTTGCCTTCTTGGGATTCGTTTTCTGTACAAGTAGTGAATGATTTCACTAATGGAAATGAACTTTTTCAGTGTTTATGTTGGTTTTTATTTTTTGTCTCACAGGGTATTGAGTACAAAGTCGGAAAATTTCCCTTTGCTGCTAATAGCAGAGCTAAGACAAATGCTGACACAGATGGCATGGTGAAGATTCTTGGGCAGAAATCAACAGACCGAGTACTGGGAGCACATATTCTTGGACCAGTGAGTATTATAAAAACAGAAATTCCATTAAGTTTCCTGGAAAGCATTGCTATTTTACAAGTTAATTTAAAACCACCTGGTATTTACATACTGATGTTATTAATTATCAACAAAAGTTTGAGTATGACCTCTATGCATCATTTCTACCAGGGTACCAACAGCACTCACTATCTTGCCTACCATATCATCTATACTGCAGCTAAATTATCCCTTTAAAACATACAGTAGGCTATGTCCCTGCTTAAAACCCTCCAGTGGTGCTTTTACATTTCAAACTGTACAGGTGAGCCCTCACTGAATCTGGCCTTACCCTGATCACCTTTCTGAACTCATCTCCTTCTCTATGCTCATTAATTTCTAACCACCTCAACCTTTTCTCATTTTCATAATTGGCCAGGCTTTTTAGGGCCTTTGTGCTTATAGGAACTTCTGCCTAGAATGCTCTGCCTCCAGGTTTTGGCATGGGTGATTATTATTCAGGTCTTAGCTCACGTGTTCCCTCCTAAGGGAAGCCTTAGATTCCACTCAGTGTACAGTGTGTTCTTCCCTAGGTATCTGAAGCAATGACATATGATATTTGAGTGCTTTCTATGTTGCTTTTCCTAAGTATATACATTAACCTTAGTAGGTTTTGCAGTAGGCTGTGAGATAGGTGCCATTGTTGAAGTGAAGAAACTGAATGAAACACATAGAGCCAATGAGTGGTTGAAGATTTGACTCCAGACCATCTGGCTTCAGAGCCCAAATTCTTCTGTGTCACCTTTTCCTGAATTTTCCCTTAGCTGCCATAATGGCAAAGATTTAAAATAATTTTAAGGTCTAAAATCCTGTTCTCTTAATAATTGCTGTCCTATTAGCACACAGTTTTGCCATCAAAGCAAAATTACTTTTTGGCTTATTTTAAAGGGTGCTGGAGAAATGGTAAATGAAGCTGCTCTGGCTTTGGAATATGGAGCCTCCTGTGAAGATATAGCTAGAGTCTGCCATGCACATCCGGTAATTATTAACAACATACAGAATTAAGGCTACCTAAATTTTCTTCTGACCCACAAATACTTGGTTTTTAATTTTACATTTTTCTCTTGCAGACCTTATCAGAAGCTTTTAGAGAAGCAAACCTGGCTGCATCATTTGGCAAATCAATCAATTTTTAAATTAGAAGATATATTTTCTGAAATCTCCTGGAAGCTTTTGTAGAGGTCACAGGATATGCTCACTATTCCAACAATTTCTAGGACTGAATTATGAAACTTTTGGAAGGTATATAATAGGCTGGGACAGAATGGAATAATCCATATTTTAAAATATTTTGTTTCAGTGCATTACTATGCAGGACAATAAACTATTAATAGTAGCATCCTGCAAAGTTTTCATCAGCCCATATTTTCACGCTATGAAAGGCTCAGCTTCATTGAATTAATGTTAAGGGGCTTTTATCTGATTCAGTAAAGCTGGATTTACTTTTACAAGGATGGAGCTGGAGTATGGTGTATCAACAGTTGTGTTTAGAGGAAGGTGATCAAATTTTTTAAATTTGGTTTCATATTGGAAACGTCAATTATTAGAACAATATTCAAATATGTATGAACTGAACTCATGTAAATAAAGTGACCATCTTCCATTTTAAAACCTTAAATTCTTGCATATTAGAGATAGGATTTATGTATTTAAGGGGGTTTTTAAAGGTTCCATTGAGGCTTACAAATCTGTTACTCAAGAGTCTTTATCTACAGAACTCAAATATTAAATGGAGACTCAAATGTATTATAGTAAAGAATGAAGATACCAAAATAAATGTCTTACTGGTCATTTACTGGTTATTCTGAGTGCATGTTGAGGTGGTCCTGATTCATTTGTAACATCTGATGTTTATTTTATTATTTTATTTATTACTTTTATAGTCCCAAATATCTCTTTTTCACGTTGTACAACAGTAAGGCATTTAAAAAGTCATTTCTCTTTCATCTGTTTTACAGATACCTACTAAATGTTTAGCATATACTTTTGGAGAAATACAACATAAAGGATCTTAACCTGCTTCTTTTTCTATGTCATTTTCCTTGGCTGAGAAAATGATCATTTCTTTAAAGAATGTTATAAAGTTACATTAATTGGGAGGTATTTAAAATGGTTATTTAAATATCCTAAGGCCAAGTATTAAATGCTAAATAGACTTTTCCATATTAAAGTCAAATGAAAAATTATTTCAGATTCCTTAAGTTTCCATTTGTAGTATAGATTGTAGAGATTTCTAAAAAGGGACAGAAATTTAAAATACTAGAAATATGCAAACTAGATATTCACTTGATTGCACTTCAAAGGTTACAGTTTTAAGGGAAGTATTGTGATTATAATCTGTTTGGAGTAAGGTACTATCAGTTGATTGTAGCTAAAAGGAAAAGTTTATTACTCTTTAGGTTTTAATTGCATTACATGATTACATTTTCCTTTCTAGTGTTCAGTGGTGATAGGGATTATATCATAGTCCTGACTGATACATTGTAAAAACTGGCTTCTCTTACATAACTCTTAAAAATATTGAAAAAAATTAATCAGGCAGTTGACTAAACTCCAAACGTTTGTTGGATGGGGAAACTACTGAAATTTCTATTGTTTTAGCTTTATTTGAGCTGCTTGAAGTCTTCCCTAAATATGTTTAGTTTAAGGGTTAGCTAGAAATTGGGTGGAGGAGGCCTCTACTTTCCTTGAGACTGTTCTCCTTCATACTCCAGCTGTTGTGGCTACCCCAAATTTTCCTCTGATCTCCTAACATCAAAGAAACTTGCTTTTTGCTTTCCTCAAGTGACAGCTTATTAAAAAGGGACATTCACTCAGTTCTGTGACACTGTTGACAAGATGAGTAATAGCTTGTTTGTAGACATAGCAAGTTCAGGTTTTGTGGAAACTAAGCTTTTATAAATCTTGATAGTGAAAAAAAAATTCTTTGTTAAAAAGGATTTATGAACACTAAATCAGTAAATGTAATGATGAATGTAAGAATTATACTGTTTATATAAAAGCACCATACTTTATTTAGTTCCATACAAAATCTGTTGATTAAAAACATTAAATAGGTTATGAGTTTTATTTTGAACATCATTATGTCAGTTTTTTAAATGTAGCTATTTTTCTTTGGTCATGACCTCAGCCATCTCACAGCCCTTTCTCCTTTGTTACAAGCAGGTACTATAAACAGCAACTTTCTGGCTTATATCCTTAAGGAGTGAACGGACCTCTCCTTCCAGTCTCACTAATTCTTGGGCTTTATCTTCTAAGTATTTTTGATTATCCTCATATTTTCTTTCTAAATCTGTGGAAGATAAAAAGAAAACATTAAGTCTGAATATATAACAATGATCTGAAAACCTGGTCTAATCTATGCTATTTACATACTAAGACAAATTGAATAGATTTTCACCTTTTAAAGAAAATCTCTGGATGCCTTAACTTAGGCAAACCATGAGCCCAAGTGAAAAGACCCACCTTTCAGTAGTTGCAGCTTGCTGTTTGCTTGAGCCAGAAGTGTTTTTGCTTCATTTTGTAGCATTTCAGCTTTCCTTCTGGCATCAGCTGACTCTTCGGACTTTTTGGCAATTAAATTTTCTACTTTCTTGTACTTTTCATCAAGTTCACTGTCCAGAGTCTGCAGTTCCACATTTAGACACAAAGAGGTGATAATATCAGTAATTATATCTAAGCACCACTGTGTAATTGCAGCAAGCTCACATCACAAAGATATTAATTCACAAGGCAAGCATTCTGAATTAAGGGCCACTGGAGGTGTTCAGGCTTAATATATATATTTTTTAGAAAAATTTGGCATTTCTGCTAAGCCTTCATTCTCTTTTGATGAATACTTTTCCATAGAAAAGTAATTTAACTACATGGAGAGCTTCATAAAGTAGACTAGACATCAAAGAAAGTCCATTCTGAAGAGATGGAGGAGCACTACATTTTGGCAAATACAGGATTTGAAAACTGGACATCAGGAAATCCAAGGAAAAGTACAAACAAAAAATTAGGAAGGAAGAGTGAGATTGTAGCAATATACAAAAAGTGGGTGAGGAAAGAATTGCACTGGTTTTGGAAAAGTAGCTGCAAATGATTCTCCAGAAAAACTGTTCAAACAATAGTCACGGAAATTTCATTTCAAGGGGTTGTGTTCTTTATTGTAATGTCCTTATTTAAAATTCTCTTAAACAGGCTACTTGGGAAATTTCTGTCCTTTGAACTATAGGAAACTATAGCAGAAATGACAGCTGCAGTGAACTTCACATATTGTTTTGTTCTCTTGAACTGAGTGGTGTAGGGTAGTTAACATTTATGTAATTATAGCAAGTTAGGAAGAATTCTGAGTAGGAAGGAATCAGAAAAATCATTCACCAGTTTTAATACCTCCCCCCAAGTTTCAAAAGTATCTTTGGGGGACAAACATTTACCCACACAAATTTAGAAATAGAATGCATGCTTCAAGCACTACCTGGCTTCTAGTGCAAAGTTTGGCTTGTCTGCAAAATATAATACCTTCTAATGAGAAGGTATAGTAAATTCAAAATGAGTCTGAAAGATGTGAGATTTGATTTCCTACAGTTGTTCTCTGTAATGAACTCTAGGCTTTTTCCATTCTGCTTTTAAACTATTCTCAAGTGACCTGGTAATTACTATATGCTATAAAGATCTTTCTACAGACGTACAAGTTCAGTATATGTGTTCTAAGACTTTCACCCCTAGGTTAAATTAATTCCAGTTGGGATTTGAGGTCATAAGTCATGTTTATTGGACATTTCTGTCTTTCCATCTACATCTCTAAAGACTATTTCAAAATAGGTCATTTGGTATGTTTCTAGTGAATAAGCGTGTTAGGTTTCTGTCCCTTGCTAATTCCAAGTTAGATAAGGAAGATACTGGTTGAGTCTTTATTAACTTAGCTGTGAAGTTACAAAGATTTACTTACCTTCTTAACGTCTTCTGCACTTTGTTTTACAGCATATACTACTTTTTCAATGTATTCTGCTTCCCCAGAATTCTGGGCAGCCTTCCGTTTCAGTTCTTCTACATTTTTTTCTAGTTCACTGAGGCGCTGGGAGGCATTCAACAGTGTTTCCTCAGAAGCTGCTGTTTCAGACTCGATCTACAAGTGTAATTTCAAGAACCCAGCCAACCATTAGTTTAAGAAATGGTAGGAACTACTGTGAGTACAAGTTTAGTGGAAGATTTAGAAGGCTGCTGTGTCATTTTGTTCTATGGCAAAAGTAATTAAAAATATAATTTCAGTAAAAGTTTTAAGAAGACCCACACTTTAGTCCTTACTACATCTTATGTATTTGTTCACATTATTCATTTAGTACTTCTGATGATCTAAGCTGAGATTGATGGAAATTTTTTCTTATTTAACATTAAGAACAAGCCCTGGCAGCTTGATGTAGTAAGGAAGCATTTTAGGAACACCTACAGATTGGCTAAAGTATGTTCATAAATAAGCAGCTGTGAGGTGAGGGACTTCCATATAAATTTCCAAATGAATGTGAGTGGAAAAATTATAACTTCCATCCAACTCTTAGTTTTTCTTTTCTATCAACGAAATGTTATACTCTGGTAGTGGAGGTTTCAGCTAATGAATGTTCATGATCTTATAAAAACTTTGCAGTTGAACATTCTATAACTTTCCCAGACCATATAGATGAAAGCTATACATATGGAGAATTATTTAGGGAAAGAGTATCTCACCTGGGAAAACGATAAGGGGGGATCAATAAACATTGTTTCTGAAAGCTAGCCAAAGCAGGCAGCTAGTCTATGATAGAATAGCTGATTTCACTGACCATTTAGTTTATATTAAAAGTGATGCTCAAGATAGTTATTTCTATGGGCTGGACCTGAGTAACCATTACTGTGTTACTGAAATGAATTTCAGTGTGAACATATGCTAAAATTTGTAAATATTTCAAACCAAATCATCCTCAGCCTCATAAAGTTCACCCAATTGTTGACTTAGAAAAAAATTCTTGGAGACAAATAATAATTCTTAGACAATAGTGAATAGATTCATACAAGCTTTTGCTAGCATGGTTTAGTTAGAGGTTCTCTTTGTTTCTTATTGTTGCTGATCGAAGTCACTTCCTGCCCCCAGAGTCCCTGAAAAATAGCCACCTTATTAAGTTGAGTCTTCAAACCAAATATTTCAACTACATATTTTCTAATTTGCTTTTCAAAACCAATTTTTTAGAAGTCATTAAAATAAAAGTTCACTAGAATGTTGTTAGCACAATTAAGAAATTGCAACAACTTAAGAGACAGGAAGAAAAAAATCAAAATAGTTAAATGGTTATAGCATAGTCTGGTGAGAAAACTATTATTTTCTTAATATTTTTCTGAACAAGTAGCCTGAAGAAGAGACCTTATATCTTCTCAAAATTTAAGAAGTGTTTGGACAATGGCTGAGTAGCTGGAAGTTTCATTTCACCGAAGTCAGTGGAATAGAGGACCATAGTTTTGTATCAACCAGTGGTAGCAAAAGCATGTTGAAAAACCATCTCCCAGGTTTTAAATAGCCGATGGTTGGTCTGAGAACACTGATAGTGCTGAGTACTGAGTGCTTACAGTTTCAAAGTACAAGAAATGAATTAGTCATCAAGTTTTCTTCAGCTATTGGAAAACAAAACAACCAACCAACAACAACAACAACAAAACAAGCAAAAAGCCACTTTCCTAAAATTGGAAGGAGGAAAAATGTTTGCATTACTTCTGTCAAGAGGCAAGAGAATTGTTAGAATAAAAAATAATAAATCTGAAATTTCTTAGTGCCTGTAATAGCTGGAAATCCCTTAGTATTTTGCTTATAAAGAAAACATTTAAGTTTTTCATGCATTCTGAACAGAACAGAGCATTCAGCTATAAGGTCTCCATTAGGTTCTTCTAGAATTGGGCATTGGAAACAGATATTTTCACTTTTGTTGCTTTCCAATGATTATAAAAACTATAGTACAGTTTTTGTGAATAATCACTACCAATATCTAAGACACTGGTGTTAGCTATGTGGGTTACTTTGGGGCTACTTTATAAAAAAAAAAATAGTGGGACAGTGTCCTACAATGGAATTTTAAAATTTAATACTATACTTCATACTATTGGACTGAGGGCTTTTTGTGGGGGTGAAAAGGAAGGGGACTTAATGGTCTGTCTTCAGAGTCCTTTATCCTCCTTGAAAATATCACCACTCAGTTTTAGCATCTGTGCTGAGGGAGTAGTAGTTCAGATTGATTTAAATTAAAGGAATCCTTTTTACTCTGAAGTTGGAAGACTTCTTGTTCATTGATAAATGTACTTTTCTGATAAAAAGGGAGTGATTAAAATGGTTATTATTTTTTTCCCCACATTCAGCTGTGACTATAACATCTTACTGAAGTTAGCAGGTTCTGGGTTCCTTGGATATCTTCATCTGCTTGTTTAATTGCCTTCTCTGCGGCAATCTGGGCCTTTTCTGCTTCTTCCAGAGCTTCCTTTACCATATCTGCAGTGATTTTAACATCTGTTGCACTTTTGCTGTGTAAAAGAATGAAAAATACTCTTTGTTAACATGAAAAAAAAGTAGCCTCAGCCTAAGTCACTGGGATTACAGGGCATGCACAGCCATGCCTGGCAAAGAATGTTTCTTTTAAAGGATAGTGTTGCTGAAATTACCCAGAGATTCACACAGGTCATTCCTAGAGATTTCATTGGTCAAAGAAATCTTTTTGTAATCCAGGCTAGCAACACCAATGTGCCCCCTACATGCTATGGTGTCCTTAGATACCTGGCTCTCTTAGCTTCATCTAACAACATCTCAGCTCTGGCAATGTCGGCAGCACTCTGCTGTAGGATAACCTCTACTTGAGAGAGGCTTTCAACTCGTTCACGGATGTCTTCCGTCAAGTTCTGTAACTGCTGTGGTGTGCTAGGCATTTCCATTTTCAGTACTTCATTAGCAACAGCTTCAATGCTGTCCAGATCAGCACTATCCTCTGTGAAAAGAAAAGAGGTGAAAAATCATAACACGCTCATCCAACCGTATCAGTCATCTATGATGTGAATTGCATCATAGGGTTACTCCAAGAGATACCCACTTCCTGTTTAAGAATTTATAACCTTACTGGGTAAGGAGATGAGACCTACACACAGACAGACAGTATTACCAGAATTGTCATAGTCTTGGGTAGACTGTAGGTTCTAGAATTGGGCACTGGAAACACATTCTGTTGAACAGAGTCTATGCTATTTCCTAAAAGGACTTTTTTTTTTTTAAATCTTAGATAAAGCAATAAAGACTTTATTGCTGTAGGTAGTAAGGGAAGACTTCACAGAGGGATGAGGTACTTATTAGGTTTTGAAGGATATTAGGATTTTAAAGATTTCTGGATGGGACTACTAGTATAGGCAGAGCATGTTATGTGAAAGCCTACAGAGTTGAGTTCAGATTGTGGAATACCACAGAGATAAGCATTTAAAGCTGGGATTGAAGGCAGTGAACTTTGTCCCTGCAGTTCTGGGGATCAAACCCAGGACCTTGAGCATGCTAGGCAAGCACTTTATCACTGAGCTAAAGCTTTTGCCCCTGCAATGAAAATTTAAGGTTGGAAGGGAAGCAAATGTAGATATGAAGTATTGTGATATTCCTTATAAATTTCCTAGATTTGGGAAATTATAGAAAGGGAAAGAGAAACAGGAGAAGTCAGAGTTAAAGAAGCAGGAAAACCAGGATAGTGTATTGATAAAGCCAGGGAGTTTCAAATATCAAATGTGAAAGGTGGTTAGGATTCAAATATATCAGGTCCTTGCTTATTTTTATGCTACATGTGTTCTTAGGTTGTCAAGAAACCTAAAAATAGACCCCCCAAAAGTGTAAGTAAAATGAAAAATATCCTTACGAGTCAAGAAGTTTCTGATTTGCTTGATCAGATTTCTCAGATCCTCATTGCTCTTGTCCACTTTTTCTTTGGTAGCATTTGTTTTCAACAGAACATCCTGAGCATTCTGTTTTGCCTCATCTGCCCTCAGTTTTGCTTCAGAGACCTAAATATAAAGAGTAAATTACTCATGAAAAAATTTTCATTCTTTCTGAAGCAGACCAGAATGTTAGGGTCCAAAAATGATTTGAAAAGCTATAATCATGTCTCTGGGAAACAAATTTGTCCCATTTAACCAAATATTGTATTCCTATATAGACAAAGAGTACACAAATTCACATACTATATTCTTACATGGATAGGGCTAACATTTATTTATTTTTTTTCCAACTTGTTTTTAACTTCTCCAAAACATTTGGTCTATAAAATGTTCCCTAGTCTTTTTCTCAAGTACCAACATAAGTACTTTAGTGATAAATATATGTCATTTTAAAAGAACAAATGCCCAATAGCTTAGTATAGGATTTTTGTAGTATAGCTGGATATACCTTGTTTATCTAAGATTTGAACTTCCTGCGTCCAAAGCATGTGTTATTCTGTTAAGGAAAATGCAAATTCTTAATCTTGAAAAATAAAAACCCCTTTATCATTTTGCTTGGCCACACAAAATCATGAATTTTCATACTTGACACTGAAATTATCATTTTTTCTTTTAGTTAGTATTTAGAGTTACTCTCAACCTTTCAAATCCTCCAGTCTGTAACAAAACAAACCAACAAATGTAACAAAAACTGAGGCCATCCACTGAATTACCATCTTGGAGAGCTGTTCCACTTCAGCCAGAGCACTCAGGACATCTCGGTCAAAGTCCATGGCTTTCTGCCAGGCACTGTGGGCAACAGTGACCAGACCACCACAGCCAGGCCCCCCACACTTCTTCTGTCCTTCATCAGTTCTGCAGTTGGGGCCACCACATTCAGTCTCAGAACAGTCGGCTCCAGGAGGTGTCCCACATGTCTGCAAGAAGCCAAAGATCAGGCACAGGAGTTCAGAGAGTGAATCTACTGCAATATAACAGCTGTGCAGGGCCTGGGTGGCCCTAGAGAGCATATAGTCCTTGGCAAGGGTGCTTAAAAACACAGTGTTCAAGAGAGAGGAACAAGGGGCATAGGAATCAGCAAACCTCCTTATTTTTAATGAAACAAAATTCACATCCCTCAATCCTGCCCAAATGGATTAGAATACTACATGGGCCATACCCAGGGTATCAACATTATTTGCTTTATTATCGAGTTGGATTCTGTCAGTGTGGGAGCCATAGAATATTGCTTTCTTTATTTTCTTCCTAGCCAGCTGGTTAAAAAAAAGGGTGCTGTGAAACTTCTTTGGGCCAATCTCCATGTTAGTTGCTCTGGTGAACACGGTAACAAAAGGACTATTGCCTTTTAGTAACTTTCACATCTAGCTAGGAAGATAGAAGCACTCCATATAAAGTAATCAAGAAAAGGTCAGATGCAGTAAGTGTGAAAGAAAGAAGGCAATGGAGAGACTTCTAAGACTAAGGTAGTTGTAGATAGGGAGGGGTTTGTTGGCTGGTGGAATTTGAGCAAGGGGAGTGGGAGGACATTACAGATGTGAAAGAAAGGGTTTAGAAAGCAGTCTGAACAAAGGTAGCTTAGCTTTTCCAAATTATCCCCTACCACCAGAACCCACCCAGCCTCTCAGACCACCTTTATTATCTGCCAAAAACTTCTCAAAGATCACTGAGTGGTTATGGCATGCAAATGCAAACTGAGAAGTTATAAATATACTATATGATGGAAAAGGCGGAGCAGGAAGAGAAACTATTTAGAGCTGATCGTTTATGGAAAATATACTATAAAGAAAAAGTTTTTGTGATGGAAAAGCAGTTATCAGAATACTCCCAAATTAGGAAAGTAAGTTTTTAAGAAGTTTAGTAGATACAGTCAGCTCTCTGGCCTGAAAGTTTGAAGATAATTATAATTCTGTGTCTCAATAACAAATCTTTCACATCTTTGGATTACAATACATTAAAAAGCTTCAGAACATTTATTCTGTGTGCTACAGAACATGAGTCCTAATCAAGAGTGGCCTAAAACCTCAGGGATGCTTTGTAAAAACAATCTGACAGCACACTAGGTCTGTTTTGTTTCAGTAGACAGGAGCAGGCATGAGAAAAACAGCATGGTTCTAGCTGAATATCAACAAAGATAAAGAACCAGGAGGTACTAGAAAAACACAGAGGGACAAAAAATCTGTCTTTTTACAAGAAAAAGATCATATAGAACCCAAAGAGTTCTCACAGGATAAGGAACAAAGACAAAAACACAGAGAACTGGCAAAACTGGCTAATCCCTAGGTAGCTTACCAGGTGGAAAAGCCTGCCAGAGAAGGTGCTCCTTTGTAGTGTGTGTGTGTGGGTTGGGGGGTGGGGAGGGTCAACGGGGGTAGGAGTTGCCCTCTTAACAGAGCAAAGGTCTTGAATTAGAATCAAGATTCCTTCCTTATGAATTCTAATTCAGAAGCATCAGTCATCACAAAATCTCTGAACTGCAATAAGAAACTAACATGCTAAAATGACTGAAAGAATGGCATGTCAATCTATAACAGCTTGTTTCTGTTAGGTGCAGTTAACACACAGTTCTAAGCCTTCGCTTTTCTTTAGTTTTTTCATTTAATCAATGGTGACAGCTGTATATACTCCCTACTTCTAGGTGCTGTAAAGCTTCACAAGGTATTATCAAACCTTATGGACATCAATCAAATTGGTCACAAAACAGTACAGACAGTATGTTTTCATTGATTTCAGAGAGGGATGGGGGAAGAAGGGACCATGGCTAAAACAAAGTGGTAATGAAGTCTCAACTCTTTTGATTCAATACACACCATCACTCTTACTGCTGCTTTTTTTTTTTTTTAGGCTCAGAGAACACAAGTAGCTTAGTCTATAAAAAGTACCTTTCAAATTCTCTCAGGTATCCTTCCATAAAAAATAGTAAGGAAACAGGAGGAAGAAACGGGCTCAGTTTGGCTCTCTTTTGGCCTTCTGCCTGATTTTCATTAAACTCACTACTCAATTTCATTTGGCTCCAAAATTACTTTTTAAAAGCTTCTAGGAAATTAATCTACTTTCTAAGCCAATTTCAGTCTTAATCTTTACCAGGTAAAGTTACTGAAACAAAGGAACATTTTAGTTAACACCCATGGAAAAAATTCTTTTGCTCTGATTTTTTTTTTTTTTTTTTTGGAAAGTCAATGATTCTGAATTCCTCCACTGAGATATATTTTGCACTTCAAATCAGAATAAGGTTATAAAAAGAAAGAAATCACATCATAAAAAGGATCAAGCTTCAATAAAAAGTCATTCAGTGTGGGAAAGTGGTCATGATTCTTTGGTTGCACTATAGAGAAATAGCTGGAAGAGGGGAAGGCTGGGAAAGTACATGCTCTGTTTATCTGACTTGGTCATGGACACCTGACACTGGCTGGGAGACCTAAGCCTGGAAGTTTTCACTCTTACAGTGTTTTCTCCTAGCATACTGCAGAAGTGAGGCCAAACCTCAAACCTTACCATTTCAGCAGCAGCTGAAAGGTCTAGACTTTGTAGCTTCCCTGCCAGTTCATCCAAAAGGCGAGCCTGCTCCTCTTGTTTTTCCCTGAACTGGGATTCTCGCTCCAACATCAGGTCTTCTACTTTGTCCCTGGTAAGAGCCGACTGCTCCACAGTGCTATTGGGATCTGTGGTGGAGGCATTCACCCTCTCTTCTGCATCAAGAGAGGTCTGGAAATACTTGGTAATACTATCCAAGGCACCTGGGGCAGGAAATGAAATTGCTCACAATTAATACGTTTATACCTGACTTCCTCACCCACCAAGCAACATCCAATTTACTGTAAGGTTTTAGAATTCAGAAAAATCTTTATGAAGAAGTAGAGCTTTCCTCTCATGACCAGTGAACCTATTCTGTCCCTTTAGTACCTAGTTGAGCTCCAGAGGATGCCAAACATTGGGGTGAGAGATGAGAAATTAATCCCACACATGTTGTTTCTATTCACAGGCAAACATCTAGTTTTTTCTAAATTGTTGGTCCTGGGCAGTCGGCAGATTTTATGTCCAGGTGCTTTTTCCTTAATTTACTATTCAGGTCCATTCAAATGAGTAGTATCATGTAACTAATAGCATAATGTGTTTTAGCTTTAGGGACCTAGTTAAACAAGAAAAAAACAGTTCTGCATAAAACAGGATAAATGGTGTGATTATTATTTCTATATTCTTTTGCTTTTGGGGGAGGGTACTAGATGGTCTGTGATACCAATAAATGAAGGATTTGGAAAAATTACCTCCTGACCAAGCAACATTCTCAAATGTGAAAGGATTTGCAGAACTACCAACTTAATGTCTTTACTATTCAAAAGAGCCTCTTTCCAAGAAAGGGCCAACTGATTAGACCATTAACTAGAAAAATTAGGAAGTGGATCCCATTTTAACAACTGTTGCCACTCACCCTGTGGGGCCTTTGCTGTCTTAGTCTTTCTGTGCCCCAAGTCCCATCTTTGTAAAACAGGGACTTCAGTCCCCATTTGTGTCACAAACTCCATGAGGAAAAGTTTAGGAACTATTAGAAAACAGTTTTTTCTCAATATTATATTAAAATGCTAGGCAGATGGTGAAATATATTGTCCAGGATTGAGTTTTTGCAAAAGAAATGTCCTCACCCCTAATGTCTGAGTTTTTGATGAATTCCAGTTGTTCAGCAAGTTCTTTCACAGTGTTGTCAAGGCTCTCGGCTTCTGCCTGCAGTGAATCCAGTTCTTTGGCTGTGCTGTTGCTTTGTGAAGCTGTGTTAGATAATTTCACTTCTACTTGAGCCATCCTTTCTGTAACATCTTTAGTTAGTTTCCTGTAAAAAGAAAAATTAGCTTACCTATTTAAATCAAAGGACAAAGGTAAAGTCTGACTTTTACATTTTCTAATGCTGTACCTGTTATTCTCTCCCCAACTCCCTCAGGGACTGGGATTGAACTCAGGGTCTCTCCACCACCGAGCTATATCCCCAGTCATTTTTATAAAAATCTCAAGACCGAGTTTAAATTGCCTAGGCAAGTCTTGAATTTGCAATCCTCTTGCCTCAGCCTCCTGAGCTGCTGGGATTACAGGTGTGCAGACACTGTGCCCAGCTGTGTCTGTTACTCTCTGACTTCAAACCAATACAATAATTTGTAACAATTCCATCTCTACTGATTTTACTCTTTATAAGAGATTCTATTAAATCTAACAAGTTTTCTTTCTTCAAAGACTTTGAAGAAAAGCACAGATGAACACCCAGCTGGGTTGTGGTGGGTGGCCATGGATGGGCTCCAAGTCCCTGCTGTAAGATGAACACAGGTCAGTGCGGATCCCAGCTTCATGTATAAGCAGCTTCAAGCCCACATAACTGCACGGACTCTAAAGACACAAATGATTTCAGTGTAGAATTATGCCTTCCAACCACCTTCCAAAAATGTTCTATGAACCTCAGGGATCTCCTACAAGATGGAACATGCAAAGAGGAAACCCTGTAGCCCACCATGAAGACCACAGGAGCCACCTAAACTAGCTTTTCATACACTCCAAGCAAGGTCCCATCAAAGGAGTCTCCTTACACCAAACTGCCCTTTCATTTTTCCTCAGAAAAAAGGTGATCATCTACTGAGAAAGAAACATATAACTTTCATGTATTTCTTTGTAATCCAGAGCCAACTGCATTTTGTTATGTATCTTCATATCTCCAAAGCTGTACTTAGGCACCTGTTTGTCTATTACTGTGTATATGCAGTATGTGGTGTGTGTGTGTGTGACAGACACAGAAAGAGAGAGGGGGGGAAAGAAATAATTGAGAAGACCTTATTTCTTGGAATTACTGGTTCATTTAATTGAATGTAACTATTTTCTCAGGAATATAATAGTACAAAAAACTGGGAAAATGACTGAGGCATGGTGGCATACACCTATAGGTCAGCTACTCGGGCCAAGGCAGGAGGATCTCAAGTACAGGAATTCAGTGCCAGTGTGGGCAACATAGTGCAATCCTGTCTCTTAAAAGAAAAACTGGGAAAATGTAAAGATGCTAAAAACTTGAGGGTCTTTAGAAAAATTATGTTTGAACCTGAAATAATACCCATGGATGACTTAAAGAATAGCACTTAACATGTTCACCTTATTCAATAGATTAGGTTATAATTTATATACCACTTTTTTTTCCTTGTAGATATTACTTTCTTTTTTTAGTTAATCTGTTCATTCAAAAAGGCTTTCATTCTTCTCAAGTCTCAAAAAAATTACAATAAAAAATCAATACTAATTTTTTTGTGTGTGTGATGCTGGGTACTGAGCCCAGGGCCTCATGCAAGGTAGATAAGTGCTCTACCACTGAACTATACCCCTGACCCTGTAATATTGAATGAAATTTCTAAAGAAAGATCACTTCGTATCCTAAAACTGCATTCTTGGGCACTGTTTAAAAAAATTCATGAAGCTAGTTTTCCTGAGATGCTTACAGTCTACCTCAGAGTAGTGAGGTTAGAAACACAGCTGTTTCTGGAATGTAATCTCCTGGAATGTAATCTCTCCAAGGACACTGTATTTTTTGGTTCTCAAATAGGGGCATAAACCCAAGCCAAGAATCTCTCCCTAAATGGGCCTGCACTCAGAACATGGCCTACCAAAACTTGTGATCGCTGCACACGAGGAAGCTAAGTTTCTTAATGAGGTAAAATGCCTCATTAAATGCATTATTATTCCACATCAGACATTTCCTAATTCCCTGGTCGACTACATGGTCTTGGGCAGAAAATCTGAGGCTTTAAAAAGTCAAAGGATCAGTTAACATTAAATCTAGAAGGACATGGCACTTGAGCTAATGATGTCAGTAGTTCTCTTACTGCTTCTCCTACATTGTCTTAAGTTAGATATGCCGATTTAAGTATCACCATACCCGCACCCCCCCCCCAAAAAAAAGTTACTGAACTTCTGTCATGATGTAAAATCACCTTCTTAATGGACAGGACTTAGATGTGAAACAGTCCTCTTGTTCTTGCCTAGATAGTGGATTGCAGTAAAAACCCCATAGCATCTGGGAAACAAACATTAGTACCCCTTTCTGTTTTGTCCTTTCCTGGGGTCAAACTGTGCTATTTCCTGGGTTCCTTTTTGGCAATGGTAGTTAGAATGTTTGAGGACAGGAAAAAATGAGGCTAGGAGAAAGGGTGGAAAAACGATGCCTAAGAAGCTTGGCATCTCAGCTCAATTCTCTGCTTTAACTGGCAAAAACAACACTGTCCAATCAGAGAGGTAAATACCCTGAGGAAGGCTGGGGTTCTTATAATTTGATGAATGGCCAGTAGATCCATGGCTAAGTAAAATAACTTGAGAATAAGGAGTCTTATTTGTGTTGATGGAATTTCCCTAGTAGTAGCAATATAATACAACCAATGACAATTTAAATTAACAATGTTATTTTTTTCTTTTGCAATTATCATTTTTACAATGTAGGGTAAAGGCAAATATTACCTTCTCCCTCTTCCACAGGAGAGAAAAGAGGCTCAGGAATGAAATGTATTATCCAAGTTTGTAAGTCTAGCACATGGCAAAGCCAAGGCTTAGTTATGGATCTTCTGTCCCTTCCATTCCACTGCCTTAGAGAATTATTTGCAAAGAGTAAAACACACACACTCATTCTACACAGCAGGCTCCAGAATCTTGGTCCCCCGTGATGGACCCACATTCACTCACCCAGGTGCTCAGTCGAGACTACTGGGAAATGTTTTAAACAGTCTCTGCTGTTTAAAAGTTGGAAAAACACTGCAAGTTGTTTCTCCAGCTCATTAACTACTTACTCTGCTTCCTCAAAAAGATTCCCGATGTTTTTCAGTGGCTCTGCCGCTGGGCTCTGGGCCAAAATGTCTTTTATCTCATTGATTTTCTTCTCCACTGAGTCCACGGTCTCCCGGTAAGGTCCAATTACACCTCCAATCTTTAAGGCTTTGGCTTTCTCCAGGAACTTGTGGGTCCTGTTGGTCAACTCAGAGATGATCACATCCCAGAGAGCAAAGCACTGGTGGCAGGGTGTACAGTTGGGGAAGACTCCTGAGTATCCTCGAGTACACTTGTCACAGCGTGGACCCTCGACACCCTCCATGCACACACACTGGCCTGTGGAGTGGTCACACTGTGGTGTCTCAATGCCCCTGGGGTCACAGTCACAGGCTAGAGAGGAAACAACAATGGCAGGTGATCTACTGAATCAAGTTGTGATTACCAGATTTGACATTTAGAATCCTCAGTCACTGTTAAAATGGGAAGGTGTCAACTGTCAATGACAGATTACTAACTGCTCATTGTAGAAACTGCAAAGGCTTTCTCCAGCACATATGACCTTAACCCTCGCTGACCCTCTTGAAAGTAGAAGTACTTAAAAAATTAACAGCTAACATTTATTGAACACTTCAACTATGTGCCAGGAATTTCAGAAATGTTTTACCTGCCCCATTTCATTTAACCCTCATGGCAACCACAGGAGATAGGTGCAGTAACAATCACTTTTTCACAGACAGGGAAACTGAGGTATAGGGAAAATGAGTCTTATGCAGAAAAGGCCATGTCAGGAATCTGATTCACCATTCTAACTCCAGAGTCTGTGCTCTTGACCTCCATCCCATCTCTGCCTCCCTCTAACTGTGACTTCCTTCAGATCATGTCAGTACAGACAATCCAGGTTACATCCTGATGTGAGTCATTTGGCAGAAGATGCATCATTCAGAGCAGTGCCTAATGGAACTGATCCTATCTGGTCACAAAACAGAGCAGTGGCTACTTGGTAAAATGTATAAACTTGATCAAAAGAAAATCAACTTTGGAAGCAGTCACAGGAATCCAAAGTGTCTAGTTTAAAGACTTTCAACTGGCCATACTATCAAAAGTGTTAAACAGATTTAATGCAAATCCTATTAAAATTCCAATGACATTCTTCATGGAACTAGAAGTAGCAATCATGAAGGTCATTTGGAAAAATAAGAGACCCAGAGTAGCCAAAGTAATCCTTAGCCAAAAGAGTGAAGCAGGAGGTATCACAATACCAGACCTTAAATTATACTACAGAGCAATAGTAACAAAACGATATGGTCTTGGCACCAAAATAGACATGTAGACCAATGGTACAAAATAGAAGGCACAGAGACAAACCCACATAAATACAATTATCTCGTACTAGACAAAGATGCCAAAAACATACATTGGAGAAAAGATAGCGTCTTCAACAAATGGTGCTGGGAAAACTGGAAATCCATATGGAACAAAATGAAATTAAACCTCTATCTCTCACCCTCCACAAAAATCAACTCAAAGTGGATCAAAGACTTAGGCACTAGAATAGAGACTCTGTTCCTAATAGAAGAAAAAGTAGGCCCAAATCTTCATCATGACTTCCTTCACCCGACAAGACTCCCAAAGCACAAGAAGTAAAATTAAGAATCAATAAATGGGATGGATTCAAACTAAAAAGCTTCTTAGCAAAAGAAACAATAACATGAAGAGAGAGCCTACAGAATGGGAGAAAATCTTTACCAAGGCATCTCAGATAGAGCACTAATCTCAAGGATATATAAAGAACTCAAAAAACTTAACACCAAAAAAATAAATGACCCAACCAATAAATGGGCTAAGGAATTGAGCAGACACTTCACAGAAGATATACAATGAATCAACAAATATATGAAAAAATGTTCAACATCTCTAGCAATTAAAGAAATGCAAATCAAAACTCTTCTAAGATTTCATCTCACTCCAGTCAGAATGGCAATTATCAAGAATACTAGGAACAATAAGTGTTGGTGGATGTAGGGGCAAAGGCACACTCATACATTGCTGGTTGGACTGAGAATTGATACAACCACTACAGAAAGCAGTATGGAGATTCCTTAGAAAACTTGGAATGGAACCACCATTTGACCCAGCTATTCCACTCCTTGGTATATACCTAAAGGACTTAAAATCAGCATATTACAGTGACACAGCCACGTCAATGTTTGTAGCAGCTCAATTCACAATAGCTAAACTATGAAACCAACCTAGGTGCCCTTCAACAGATGAACAGATAAAGATGTACACACAATGGAATATTACTCAGCTTTAAAGAATGAAATTATGGCATTTGCCGGTAAATGGATGGAACTGGAGAATATTATGCTGAGATAAGTCAATCCCAAAGAACCAAAGACCAAATATTTTCTATGTATGTGCATACTAATTCACTATAAGGGAGGGGGGCAGGAATAGAGGTATTTTGGACTAACAGAGGGGAGTGAAGGGAGGAGATGGGGGATGGCGTAGGAATGATAGAATGAATCAGACATTATTACCCATGTGCATATATGATTACATGACCTGTGTAACTCTACATTATGTACAACCAGAAGAATGAGAAGTTATACTCCATTTATGTATGGTGTGTCAAAATGCATTCTACTGTCATGTATAGCTAATTAGAACAAATAAAAAAGTATTTAAAAAATAAAGGTTTTCAACTACACATAATCTCATTTGTGGGTATTTGCCACTGTGATAAGCACCCTAGCACTATAAGTGGAGACTCAAAATGTCAGAGGTGATTCAAGGGCCTGATATGGTTGGCATTTTATGCCTAGCCAAATGGCAAGAGGTGAAATCATCCCTGGTACTGGCTAAAAATTAGTGTTCCTGGGCAACAACTGAGGTTGACTTTGCTTACTATAACGCCAATGCTACCGAACCCTGGCTTAAAGTTCCAAATCTCAGGTGACCAAATTATTTTTCTATCAGTACTTGACATTTCATAGTATTTGTATAGTGATTGAGTAAATAAAGACCTCTACTACACACATATCTGGCCTTAAATCCATCCTAGGACTCCAAAGGCAGGGACATGTCTTCAACCATTTTTCATTAATTTTCATTATCCAGCACAGTATTAACTTGCACTTGGAACTGAATAGTATTGGCCAAATGAGATCCTAATCTCATTTACATACCTCTCCAAAAGAAAATAACCTTCCTAAAACTGGTGCCAACTGTAGCAAAGCACAGCAGATTCATACTCTTCCAGATACTTTTATAAAGTCTTCTCTGGTAATAGCTGTTATTTGCCTCTGCCAGGTTGTCTACTGGAACATCTTCCAGGAACAGGTAAACCGATATTCCCAAGAGCTGCCTGCAATACCTTCATCTTTTCATACCTTATGTCTGACCCTTACCTTACAACATCCTGCCCTGTGTTGCTAGTTTACCTTTATATTGTTTTTGTTTGCCAACCATACCAAGTTCTTGAGCAGCAAGTTTGGTAAGTCCAGCACTGTGATGAAGAAGGCAAGCTGGGAACATGCAGTGGCACATGCCTGTTATCCCAGAAACTGGCTGAGGTAGGAGGATTGCAAGTTTGATGCCAGCCTTAGCAACTTAGTGAGACCCTGTCTCAAAAAAAAAGGAAACGACTGGGGATGCAGTTCGGTGACAAAGCACCCTAGGGCTCAATCCCCAGTACAAACAAAACAAAACAAAAAAACTCTGTTATGGAACCTTGGGCAATTAGGAAATTGAGTCATGGCTTCCACGTCTATAAAACAGGCTAATGATTGTACCTACCTTATTTGATAGATTTTAGGATAAAAATAATTCTAAAGTGCTTAGAAGAGCATCTGATTTATAGAAAGCACTCAAAAATGGTTAGTTTTTAGTGTTGCTTTTTGCATCTGATGGTCTCCTGTCCAGAGTTCCCTGATCATATTTCCACTGGATAACAGAAAAAAAAGTAGTCATGGTCTTAGGCTTATTTGCCAGTAATTTGAAATTTACAATATTCCAGTCCTTAACTTTTAGGATTAAAAAACATACTTTTCTTGGGGCCTTGGGTTTTCAAAACTAAAACTTGGATCTTTTTTTAAACATCTCTTTCTTTCAACCACCTAAGGCATGTTTTATTCTTTCCTAATTTTGGAAGGCACTCATACTGAATCAAGAAGGAGCTTAAGCAAGCTATGGATAACTTTAATTGTGATTCCTATATCCTTTATCCTGTATGTTCCTTGAGAAAAGGGTTCCATGATCAAGGTCCATTCAGGAGATTCTGTATCCTCCCCTTGAAGATTAAGAGCACATTTCACTAATAAACACACACACACACAAATTAAGCAAATTAAAGATCCAGGAGTTCTGCAGGAAAAACAAAACAAAACAAAACAAAAAACAAACCCAAACTTGTTTTTTCATTTTTTACCCAGCTGTATCCCAAACTCATTCATGGGATTGTGTTTTAGCGGCATAACTAGTGACAAATCAGAAAAATAATGAGAAAGGCACTACTTTCAGTTTCTTGGATGAAGAAAATAAGAACTTACATAAGGTTGCACCTGAAAGGCTTATGATATTTAATTTTTTTTAAATCTCTTTTTTTAGTTTGAATATCCATATATTTTCATACATATATTTCTATATGTTTATATACATTCACATATATATATGAATATACCCTAACGGCAACCAAATTCTTGCTCATACATTTTCATAAATACATTGCTACATAATCATAAACTATAACTAAAATTGTAGACATCCATCTCAAAAGAAAAATAACTATATACAAATTTATATCTGTTTAAATATTTTCATGTATATTTTTACACATATATTCATATTTGTATTCCTATATATGGATTAAAATGTTCAATCCCTAAACTAACCCTAACAATTTTTCTGCATTAGTCCTATACCTACCAATACACCTCAGAGAAACCACTATACATATAAACCCCAATATTTTACATGAATGTAACTATGTATTTGTGAATATAAGTTCATATATTTACATAAAAACCCATAGACATTTTATATATATACTCATTTCCATAGGTATAACCCAGATTTCACATGCAATATAACTATACTGCTTACCTTAAAAAAATTATATTTAAATTTTAAGAATGATTTTCATATCATTTTGGTAAATTCAGTTGTCTTCCAGAAAGCTTGGTTACCTGGGTGGCTTGCATCAAAATCACCTGGAGGGATCATGAAACAGATGCCTTTCCTGCTCCCCCATGCCATCTTCTGATTCAGGAGGTCTGGGTGGGGTTCAACAACTTAACATTCTACAAGGTCCCAGGAGATGCTGTTGTTGAGCATCACTAGCTCTGACTTTGAGTATTGACCATGTCATTTTCACAGCTGTTTCCACCTTATTTGCATGTTTGAGAGAGAGAGAGTGAGCCAGCAAGTGTGTGTGTGTGCGCATGTGTGTGTGTTAATACCTTCTAAAGAGTGGAGTAGACCCATAACTTTATAAGTTCACAATGTGGACTGATGCACAAGAGCGAGGGTCTATGTAATAGAGGGATAAGCAATGCCACCCATGATAAACAAAACCACTCCTGTCTCATAAGCCCCAGTCAGCAGTCATCCCTATAAATGGCTCCAAGAATACCTACTAGAGACCACTTACCCCACATCTCCCCTAGGCTTCAGATTGCTGAGTCATATGCTACACAGGCTTTTAGTTTGCTCAGAAAATTATTTCCTCCCCACAGCTCGTGCAAAGGTACACTTTAGTTCAATCTTGCATACGTTTCTACAGGGTTCATGACTAGGACAAGGAATACAGGCCTACACTGAATTTATTTAACATTTCTCTGATTTTTCACCTATTGCACTGCTAAGGGCACATCTTGCCCTCATTCTGTCACAAGCATCTTTGAGGGAAAAACACTGGGCTGGCATCATATGCTCAAAAGGCAGAATAAAGCTTCCCTCCTTATCTGGTCATGGGGGTGTAGTTTGGGTCCCACAGGGTTTCAAACCTCTCCAAAAGACAAGCGCCAGTTTAGCCCAACATTCCTTTCCCTCAACTGAGGAGGGAAAAAAGTCAGTCCCCCATTCTCAAAGAATGCAAAACAACTGTTCCAGAATGCATCAAGTTTTAATTTCAAACTGAAGCTGGGAAATGGTTACTCTCCTCTGGACATGTGCTTCCTTCCCAGCTTACTATATTTCCAAAATGGATTCTTGGAGTGCCCTAGGAGATGAGTACCAGAAGACCTTGTCTTTTGACCTTGTCAAAAGACCCTCCCCCACCCCCAGATCTTTTAGTGAAACTCTTCCTCACATGCCTGGAGCAGAAAGGTTGGGTCACACCTGGCAATTTAAAACTTCTTGGACACTAACATTATGAAGGAAATTCAAAGGTCATCTCTCACACCCACCATGATCTACACAATGATAAACGAACTGTGTAGGCCATGGCTGATGAGCTCCAGCAGCTGTCTGTGAGAAAGGGTGTGCCTCAAGCACAGCTGCTTTAGGAAGTGGTGGTATTTGGCAGAGAACCAAAACCTTTCTCTTGGAAAGAGGAGAGTATATACAGAAAAAGTTATTGCCTGATTTTTAATATGAACAAATTATGAAGATCAAGAACAGCATTTCAAAAGAGAAAATTATTTTAATGAGCCCCAAGAATTCCATTTTCATCTGCAAATACATTCTCTGTTCTGTGGTCAGGAGGTGTCCTCTCTGTTTATTAAGTGTTCTTATTTAAAACATGATACCTGAGAGGTAGGTACATGAAGACTATTGCACTAATTTCAAAGATGTTGAGGCCCAGAGGAAAACATGTATAAGTCGGTGTCAGAATGGAAACCTGCTTTCCTCCCTTCCCTTTCCTCCTCCAGACCTGATTTCCCCACTAAGCAAAGTCTTTCATGGCCTGTCATTTAAGGCTTTTCACAATTGGGTAAAACCAAATCTTCCAAGACACCAGCTAAGCCTTTTTCCTAAGAATACTTCCTATGCCCTTATCACTATATGATGTTCTCATTGTCCTTCAGCTATGACAGTAATTTCTCTCTAAATACTAGTTTTGAACAAGGAGCCACCAGGCCTGTGGAAAGAGCAGGATTCTGGGCTCACAGGCATGGCCCAGAGCCCTGCCCTCCCCTATACTTCTTCAGGCAAGACTCTTAACCTGAGTCTGAGATTAGTCAGCTATGACCAGGAGGTTAGATTCACCCCCTGCAAGGATAAAATTAAGACCGATATCATATGTGTGAAAATGCTCAGCATCGAGCAGACTCTCTGTAAATGCCCACTAAAAGTAACTTTCTCCATGAGACTTTATCTAATGACTTTGGTTCCCACTGATCTTGCATTAACAACTGAAAGGATCTGTTCCACTCTCTTCCCGCTTTCTGTGCTCCATTTCCCCAAATAGCCTGCCTCCTCTCGAGGCAAGAGCCCTGTCCACTCACCACTGTGCACCAATGTCAGTCAACACTGGGCTCATTATCCACCTTTCTATTAGAAACTTAAATTTGCCCTGGGACAGAGAAAGTGCTGCATCTTTAGTATCAGATGACAGTTATCTGCTGCCACCAGCTTTGCTTTTCAAGTAACATGGGTCTCTAGATTTGCAGCAAGACTAAAAGGTTAGCTGATACTTTACCAGAACACTTCCATTTCACTAAAAGAAAAACTTGAATACTTTGTATGTCTTTTCATGGAGTTTTCTGACATTCTTTCCTACCCCTTCCCTTTTTTAGACTCCATACTATAATTTCAATTTTAGAATGAAAGTGGGAGGATGACTATGATATCACCTATAGAAACCGGCTGCCTGACTAGCCCAGGGGTTGCAAACTTTTTAAATAAAGATCCATAGAGTGGCTATTTTAGCTTTTGCTGGTCATTCTGTCTGTCATGACTATTCAACTCTGGCACTCCAGCACAAGCAGCCGCAGATAAGACATAAGCAAGCAGGCTCAAAGCTTCAATTACCAGCATGGGAAGTGGGCTGCATGAGGTCGCAGCCTATCGTCTGCCCACTTCTAGCCTAGCTCCCCACTTCCAGGGACCCACATTCTGTTATTAGGATTAGGTAAGACAAGACTTCACCCTCCTATCAACAGAATTTGCAGTTCTCCAATGACTCAAAGTCTGATTTCCTAAAGCACAATGGAAATAAAGAAAAAGAGGAGTGATTATAGAAGAAATTCCAACCTGAGAAAAAAATTCAGGCATTCTAAAGATAAATGTGTGAGCAAAAGAATGCACAGTTTTTCTACTAGAGAAATGTGAAATACGAAACAAGCATTATGGGGAAAATGGTCACTGCCCAGGGCCTCTCACCTGTGCCCCATAGTTGTCTTCCTCTGGGTTTAGAGACATTGGCCTTTTCTAAGAGCCAAGGTGCCAGATGGAAACCTTACCCTCCCTTTGCAATCTATGAATCAACAGAAAGATTCCTTCTGTGACCCTTTAGCTTCTGGGGGGCACAATGCAGAGCTCCAAGCTGAACTTTCCTCCAGCATATTCTGCAGTGGGTGGATGAGATTCTCTCTCCATCGCAGCACAGTGGTGGGCTTGTTCAGACTTGGCACCATCAGCAAGAGCCCCAACTTGCTGGGACAATAGGAACATTCAACAATTTGTATGTTGGAGGCTCAACTCATTTGTCTTTTACATAACCACATTTTTTTTCCATAAGGAGAATACTATGACCTAAGTCTTTCTATAAGCTTATTGTTTGCAAGATGGTACCAAAAAGTCTAAATTTGTGCCTTCCAACAAACCATTTCAACTGAAAATATATTTGGCAATTAATTACATGGTTCAAGAAAAGAATATGTTCTTTCCTCATAGTCCCATCTAATTTTAGATAACATTTCTTCTTGTCTTTGCTGATCTTTGGACCCAGTTCCTCAAGTTCTATTACTCTCATTTCTAACACATAACAGTGCAAACAAAACCCTGAGCCTTCTTTCTTTTTTCTTTTAATAATTTTTTAGTTGTTGATGAACCTTTATTTTATTTTATTTATTTATATGTGGTGCTGAGAATTGAACCCAGTGCCTCACACACACTAGGCAAGCGCTCTGCCACTGAGCCACAACCCCAGCCCTGTGGTCTGCTTCTTACTGACCCTGTGATCACCAGACCCTACTGGGTCTAATTCCCACTGCCATCAAGTAGGCACAGGCCCTGTGGCTGCCCATGAATCACCCATTGTGAATTCAATTCTCATTCTCTCTAGATACTTTGTAGGTTTTGAGCCTCCTCTGCAGGGTATCAAAGGCATTTGGGACCCAGCATATTCTTGCCTAAAAGCCTGCCTTACGCACTGTGGGTGTTCGTCATCCTTGGCTCCTAAACGCTAAGCACCTATGGCAACTGCCCCATCATGGTGATAACCCAGATGCTCCCCTTCCCCCAAATTTCCAAATGTCCCACCCCAGCCCAGTCAATGTGAACCACAGGACAGTGTAGACCTTAACACTAAAAAAGATACAATATTTTATAACTCATCCCCAAGTTAGGGCAGGGGATGTAGCTCAGTTGGTAGAGTCTTTGCCTCACAGGCACAAGGCCCTGGGTTCAATCCCCAGCACCACAAAAAAATAAAATAAAAAGAATTGCCCATATTAGCAATGAAGTTAGGTATTTCATACCTAGATTTTGACACTTTGGGGAAAGGGGCTTTCTGGTCCCCATTTTTAGATCTAGAACCTGCCAATAACTCTGGGGTATTTTCCCTTGAACCGACATACCATCTCCAAAGGTCTTGCCACCTTTTTACTAGTTGGGGTTGTTTTAGTCAGTTTTTTGTTATGCCCAAAAACCTAACAAGAACAATTAGAAAGGAAAAGTTCATTTGGAGCTCAGTTTCAGAGGTCTCAGTCCATACCTGGTCGATTCTACTGCTCTGGGTCTGAGGTGAGGTAGAACATCACGATGGAAGTGTGGCAGAGGAAAGTGGCTCAGGACATGTCCACCAGGAAGCAGAGAAGAGACTAAGCTAAGTTCACCAGGGACAAAATACATAAACTAAAGACATGCCCTCAACAACCCACCTCCTCCAGCCACACCCTGCCTGCCTATAGTTACCATCTAGGTAATCCATTCAAGTGGATTAAAACACTGATTAGGTCAAGGCTCTTATAACCCAATCGCTTCACCTCTGAATTTTCTTGCCTTATCTCACACAGGAGCTTTTGGGAGACACCTCATATCCAAATCATAACAGTGATGGGCTGAATGGATGTGAAGACTTAGATTACAATAAAAGGGTCACAAAAAAATAAAGAACTGGGGTTGAATTTTTAAAAAGCAAATTCTGCATGTCTTTATTTTAAAAATTATATATGTATAATAATAAACACACAGAAAGATTGGAAATATTCATACCAAACTGAGGAGAGGGAGGGTGGCAGAAATGAGCAGGGGCCTAGTGTTCTAATATAGAAGGAGTGTTTGACTTGAAGACAGGCAGCCTGGCTCCAGGACCTAAGCTCTCTGCTATGGGATTCTCTATCTGCCTGGCTCCCTGCTGCCTTCCAGTCACTGGGATCCAACTGCACAACAGCACAACAGGAAGGCCCTAAAGCCAGGTGATGTGTGTAGTTTCTTCGTTAACTAAAGGTCTGATTATCTTAAAAAGGAAACACCAAAGGGAGATGCAGAAAGGCACATACATGTCCAGTTTCAATACATTCTCCTTAAACAAACTACTTCTCCTTGCAGAAAACTTGGGTTTGTATTACATGTTTGTTTTTCCTGCTTATCAGTTTCCTATGTAATGAGCTGACTCTTCTTCTAGATAAAATGAACAAAGAAGTTGGCGAACTTCAATGTTATGAATCTCATTCTTCACAAAGTTTCTAAAACAGGATCTAAATTTTGACCCAAATAAGCTGGCATGGGGGTCCTTAAGCCACAATTTCTCTGACAGATTCAGAGGCAAAAGTTTAAAGAAAAGATAAAAGGGTAAGGGGTAAAGTTCTGACTACTCCATGAACAATTCTCTGATTGACTCAGTCCTTGGGTAACAGGCTTTTCATGCCAAAAGAGCTAAGACAGCAAAAGGTCAGAGAGCTTTGGCAGTCAAAGCTGTTTTGCCAATAACACAGGCTGATGGAATCAGGGTATAAGCAAAGATAGAGCCATTATGTGGAAAATAATCAAGCTCTCGGGGCACTATAAGATTGAGGAATTAAACAGATAGTGACCAGGGCCCTGGAGAAACCAGGATTTTATTTCTAGAGAAATTTGACAGCAACTGGTCCACCGACTGTCAATACCTTCTAACAGAACTGGGAAAGTCTGAGCTCATTAGAATCAACATCTGGACTGGAGAGTGATGAACAAAAGAGTACTTGCTTATTAACACAGCAAACATCATCCCCTCTGTGAAACAAACCTTAATCAAAGATGTCCACACAAATCCTTCCAGCTAAGCCTCAGCTTAGGAACAAATCATATGAATTTGTTCTGGAGCTATCCACTGTTCAAATTTTTCCTGCTATTAAGGAACATAGTTCCTAAATTTCTGGTCTTTTATAGGAAATACTTCACAAGTTGCTCACTTAAGATCTGTTATGTCTTGTTCTCATCCAAAAGAGATGATATATCCAAAAGAGAAAAAGATCATTTTAAAATTTAGAGTCCAATAGGGACCTACTACTTGGTGCATACAACAAAGAAAATAAACCAAAGAGCACACAAACTATAGAAAATATCTAGTTATAAATTAAAAAGAAAGAAGAAAAAGTAGGAACAGAAGAATAGGAAAGAGTTGAAACAGCTTGTTAAAATTTTGCTATAAATGCTCTACTTTTGGATCTGAAAATAATTTGCTAGACAAACAAAACTTCAACAGTATAAAAAATTAAGCAATCCTTATCATTCACATGATTTTACTAAGTTTTCGTTCTTAAGAAAATGTCATTTCTCTTAGCCTACGTGAGAATCTGGGTTTAATGCACATTTAACAGACTTGGAGATCCAACCACACATTCCTTGGGTTGTGCACAAAGACTCCATGAGCATCATCCTCCAATTTCACTGGTGTGGGCAATATATTACACCTGGACACCAAGAGCTTTAACTGCCAACAGAATCTGCTTGACCAACTGGAATCAAATGATTTTACTAGAATAACTGTTTATCTCTACATGTGCCATCAAGGAAGGTGGCCAAAAGATACAGTTCAGAGAGGGGAAAAAAATCAATTTGCAGAAACATACAGTTCACATGTTCCCATTTTGCTTAAAAGCATTCACAGAAGCAACTCAGAACATCTGTGTGTGTGTGCACGCACATGTGCACACATGCACTTACATGTGTAAAGAGACAAACAAATGCTACCCCAGGTGTGGGAAAGGGGTAAGCACATACACTTTTCACTAAATACACTTATCTGCAAGGCTAGATTAGATTAGAAAAACAAAAACAAAAACCCTGGGCATGGATTTCTCATGTAAACATACTGATCTGTACCACACTTTAGAGTTTACAAAGTCTCCTGTAGAGTCTGCTCCTTCCACTGCCATCCAAGGTAACAGCAGAATACCTGCAGCTTACCTTGGCATTCCACGTCGGGGTCTCCCCAGAAGAGCTCCTGACACTCGCTGCAGGTGCGGCCTCCAAATCCCGGCATGCATTGGCACTGTCCCGTGAACTGTGGCCAGAACATAGATTGTGGTCAAGTGACTTCAGGGCAGAAGCCAGTTGTCACTTTTCCCTGCTAGCTGCCAGGAAGAAGTGGACTAAGCTGTCTGCCTGAGAAGGCCTGCACATGCTCTCTGAGAAGAGGCTTGTCCCTCCCGCTCAGGTGCCAGCACATCCGGTCTGCTCTCCTGCATCCGTGTTTAAGCAGGCCCACAGCATGGTACAATTGATTTGCACCTTTCCTCACTCTTTTCTTTTTTTCTTCCTTTTTTCTGAAGGGTTTTTCTAAGTTGCTGAGGCTGGCCTCAAACTTGTGATCCTCCTGCCTTGGCCTGCAGAGTCATTGGGATTATGGGCCTGGCTCCTTTCCTGTCATCCTCACAGATCAACACTAATCTTAGGCCATCTGACTCACTTGACTTAGCAGCATGTCATTCTTGGCGTGCGTGAATAAACAATAATACTCTTCACAATGCTGGGTATGGCTATGAAGCTGAGTAAGAAAAGTCTTACTTGGGGGCCAGATAAGGAAGTGGGGCAGGTAACAGAAGAATGGAAGAACTTTGGATTGTGTAGAGGGAAATGAGGGGACGGGGGGGGGGGGGGAAGATAGTGGACTGAGACAAACATTATTACCCTATGTCCATGTATGATTACACAAATGGTGTGAATCTACATCATGAACAACCATAGAAATGAAAAGCTGTACCCCATTTGTGTACAATGAATCAAAATGCAGTCTATAAAAATAAAAAACAAGAGGGACGTGGCACACTTTTGCCCACCAGGCGAGTCTGCATCTCCAGTGGGGCACTACAATGAAATGCTATGGCTGCATCAGATGAGGAGTCTGCAGAATTGTCACCTTAGCCAAGAAGGTGGGCAAGTAAGGGCTGATAACCAGCTCATACAGTGTCTGCCAACTTGTGTGTTGTGTTGGCCTTTCAACAACTGGGGCAAAGTCACCTAATGGGCTAGCTTGTCCCCTAGGCTCATCAAATCCTCACTCCTCTGCCACAGCCCCTTACCTCATTACAAGATGGCCCAAAGGAATGTGCAGAATTGCAGTTGCATGGGCCACACCCAGTCCCACTGGCCAGCTGCCAGGTATTGGGCGCACAGCGGTCACAGTTCTGCCCGATCACATTAGGAAGACACAAGCACTGCCCAGTGGCTTTGTCACACTGACAATCAGAGCCATTACAGTGCTCCTGCACAGTGCCCAGGTAATTGCAGACACACTCTGAAAAAGAACAGCATGATCAGATTCACCTATGATTATATTCACAAATATACAGGCATGCAGAAGCTGTGTACATCTAAACAGCAAAGAATCTCCCTCTCCAGATCTCAGTCTTGACAGGCAAAGAGAAAAGGAGGCAATTTAAAAAAAAACATCTGAAATGACTTCTCTTTAGACGTTCTTATGATATACTACACCATTCTGACATTTCTCAAGCAAATAACATATTTGCACAATGCACAATGACAGATTTTGCCTAGGAGTATTTTCAAGATATACAAATTCAGTAAGCTGCTGGTGAAACATTTTAAAATTGAAGATTTAATTGGAAATTTAAAAAGATATATGCCAGCAGGAATAGAGATATCGAATACTTTAAAATTCTTGGCAGGAAAATGCAGTAATGAACATGTCAGAAAGAAGAGGTAGAAAGAAGCCCTTTAAGCTAGTAAGGCTTGAAGGAATCCAGTCCTGCTGGTCCCCAGCATTCCATGCAGGTTTGTATAAACAACAGTGGCCGGGGGGCTTTGCAGCAGCAGAGAAGGCTCTGACTGATCTCTTGATAAGAGAGAAATCAGATGTGGAAGATTTTAGAGATGTTACTCTTCTTCACTGAGCTGGAAGGCTCTGCTCCATCAATGACGCTAGAAAAGGCGTGGCCTGCGGTGGGCATTTAGGATCTCCAAGTCCCACTCGGTCAGCAAGTCCACAGGCAGAAGACAACATCCATATACTCTTTTGTGTGCCATTTATCATGGTCACAGCCAGTTTTCCCTTTGATTTTCTCTCCCTGACACTGAGCCACATCTCAAGACTCCACATGTGCCAGAAAATAATGTAATGATAAAAAAAAAATTTGGTCTTTCTTATTGAAACTGAAATATAACCCTTCTGAACTAATGTTTTCTCATGTGAAATAAACCATAAACCCTAATGATGAAGAGAACGGTGGCAATCATTTCAACCAAGGGCAAAGAGAATGTGCATCTTACTTCTGCAGTCCTGCCGGAGGGCATCACCATAGTACCCAAATCGGCAGAGCTGGCAATGGTCCCCTTCTGTGTGGTATAGGCACTTGAGACACCTTCCAGTCTCCTTGTCACAGGCTTCTGGGTCTGTCGTGTCAATGTTGTGGTGACAATGGCAAGGCTGACATGACCCCCCAACATCTGAGGGATTGCCAAAGAATCCTGAGGCACAGTCGTCACATCTGGAGCCTAGTGTGGGGAGGAAAAAAAAAAAAGAAGCCTAAGACTTTCAACTTGACTAAATAGCCAGATCACAGTCCACCAATATTCCTGCCTCAAGGGCAAACTCCACTGCTTCATCCTCACTGTGCTATGGACAGAGCCTGGGACCATCACATCTTGAGGGAAAAGAACAGGCTTCTAGCTGGGAGGAGAGGGAAATATTTTGTGGTCTCTAATGCTGCTGCAGTGGCTTGGAGGCCATAGCAGGGCAAGACAGTTGCAAGACTCTGAGAACATGGGACTTTTCTCATGGGGCGTTCTCATTATATAGGGGTAGAGCAGGCTAGGAGCTAAATAATGAAGAACAACGCAAAAGGGTAACTTGGATGTTAAAATCCTACCCCAAGAATTACATAAACTGAAAAATCACTGCACTTTCTGAAGCAACCTGAAAAATGGGATCCTTGGCAATGACCAATTTTCCTAAGAAATTCTTGAATCATAGGCTTATGTGAACCACACAAAAGTGTAGGTAGCATTGAATCAGAGGTTTTGAGACTGAAATAAGAGGGATTATTCTCATAATCAGCTAAATTCACTGAGTGTGAACAGATGATGTGATTATTATAATAAACAGTGAGGAATACATTCAGCTCTGACCAACACAGTATCTGTCAGTTTCTTGGATGATATTATTTTCATCTTTCTGCCACCATTTGGCCACCTCACTGCTCTGAGACACTGTGGCTGAGACTTAGACAAGGGAAGGGAGAAATAAAAACTAAACTAATCTTCCTGTTGTTTAAGAACAGAAAAAGGTTTCATAGGGTTTTGTGTGGATTTGAATGAACTTGACATCCTCACCTCATATGGCCACTTACAGCTCCCCAGAGGAAGGGTTCCCATGTGCACTTGATAACATTATTGTCTTAGAGACTCAAGATAATTCTCTACCCACATGCCAATTATGAAAATAGAAGGATCTTTCTAATTCCTTTAACTTTTAATTAAGGATTGTAAAAGTGAGCTTAACTAACTCACCCTTCATCACTTTCTCCTTAATAATGAACTTGAAGACACACACCTTTCCCTGCTCTTCGCCTTCCAAAGTCGGTAAAGGACTTACCAATGTACCCAGGGTCACAAACACAGGCAAGCTGTAGAGTAATGGGATCTTGGTAACAGCTCCTGGCAAACTGGCGTCCACTGCCAGGACCATCTGGGCAAGGGCAAGGGCGACAGTGATCTCCTGACCCAATGATGGGGTCACCATAGTAACCAGCCAAGCACCTGCAGCAGTCACAAGAGTGAGCCATGAGGTTATAAGAAACCTATTCCAAGAAAAGTCTTAGAAACTGTTCTGCTTGGGGACATATTTTCCCATTCCTCGTGTTTCCACGTGGAGAACTTCCCATTGAAAGAGTGGTTTTCAAACTCAACCCTAATCGGGATCCCTTGGACGGTTTGTTAAAACATAGCTAGGTGACTCTCCTCAAACTTCTGACTCAGTAGGTCCCAGGTGGTGCTGATGCTACTGGTGTGTGGACCAGTTGCAGAACTACTGCATTAGGATGATACCCTCACCTCACATGGCTGCTTGCTCACAGCTTCCCAGAGGAAGAGCTCCCTGTGTGCACTTGATTGTCCCATAAGCTACCCGCCTGCCCCAAGTATTGGGTTCTGCTCCCTCTTTTCCCTAAGGAGTCAGTCTTTGTGAACATGGCTTATATACCCTGCTGGGGAGGAAGGACACATTAGCAAGCCCATGGTGGCCACAGGTCTAAAATCACATCTGATCCAGTTTTTACGAGTAAGAAAGCTGATAGGGTGCTCTGCCAACCATGTGACTCCAGAGTCCATGTCTCAATGGTTCCGAACTCAAGCAGCAATGAGGGATGTCATTTATTAACTCCCAAATCCAACAGGTCCAATCCTCCCAATTTATAGACAAGGGATCCGTGGAACCTGAATGATTTGCCAAACTCATTAGAGAATGAGCTATGATTTCAATTCAGCAAGGGATTCTTTCACTATGTCATGCAAATATCCTCAACTTAAATTCATCCATCCTAGTTATCACACTTACAGGAAGTTTGAATACTCAAACTCACCCAAATTTATAAAGCAAGTTAGAAGCAGAGCAGGGCCTATAACTCAGGTTTTAGGATTTCTAGTTCAGTGTGTTTTCTGTGTTTTGTTTTGGGGTGCCAGGGATTGAACCCAGGGCCTCACGATGCCAGGCACATGCTCTACCACAGACTGAGCCACATTCCCAGCCCCTGTTTTTCATGTGTTTTTTGTTTTTTGTTTTTGTTTTCGAGACAGGTAATATTTTTTAAAGTGGGGGTAACGATAGAAGAAAGCTATTCAGAGGAAATTAATTATGTATTTAACTGGATACAGAAATAATACATGCACATGCTCCTTAGTTATGTGCTAGGTGCTGGGTAATTCATAGTGCTGAAGCAATTTTGTACAATGGTTTCTAAGGAAGTTTCTGGGACTTTTCTGGGTGAAATAAAACGGAAGACATCATGACAAATAGAATGTTCATTTCCTGCCCCTCCCCCAAACCTCCTCCCCTCAAGAACAAATCTAAGCATACACTTTTAAATTTATGGAATTGAAATGCTGATCATCTGGGAATGAGGAAAAGAATGATGAAGAAATTGGTTTTAACTAGACAGCAGAACTCCAAATACTATAATAAAGGGTTGTCCTCCAAACCTATGGCTAAAAATCTTTCCTTCTCCCACATCACTTCCTATTCTCTTAAAAAAAAAAAAAAATCAAAACCCTTTACCAATAAAACCCAAGTCCAGCTGCAAATGTCAACCAGTCTCTTCTCACCCGATGCACTTTCAAATCCATTCTAGTGCGTCTCCCTGTGAAGCAGCACTGTGGGTAACCACCTTCTTGTTTACCTCTGTCCCCCACCCTACTCTCTTCTTCTGGTTAACCTTACTTTTTCATCTATCTCTTTCTTATACTAGTTCTCCATCTCCCTCTGAATGATCAACAAAGAAAAAATCTAGGGCAGAAAATAAAAGAAGACAGCAATATAGTTTCCTACTTTCATCTCTGTGTAACTCTTTCCTTGTGTTCCTTTTATGGCACAATTTTGTGATGACTTTGATTCAAAGGACTAGTTGCTAGGCCCTCCAAATTCTTAAATACCACTTTAGCGTCAAGTCAAGAGTCACGTGTTTGCTTCATGAATGCTTAAATGCCTTTGATTAACCACATATTTAGTTTTCACTAACCACTGTTCATCTGATAAGCAACTGACACCCAATGAAATTAAGTACCTGCTAAAGTCTCACAAGAGACTGCAGAATGGACAGATATTAGAAGATAATTTATGGCATGGAAAGGTGGAGACTATAATCCCCCTCAAAAGCAGCTTCTCACAGAAGTCTACATTTCTTAATTAGTTGTGGAAGGAAAGTCAGTTTGCAGTTTTTCACATGGACTATTTTTATCTATTGAGCTAAACGGTTAATACCACTGGAGGTACATTCTGTCTATTCCTCCAGTGCTTTGTGTTCATAATAATTTTTCAATTAACACTTGCTAACTGGAGAACAACTCTGCTTGTGCACATTTTATATGTCTCCTGGAAACTGTGATTGCATAAAATGTTTTGAAAAAACATTAAAATGACTAATCCCATTTGGATTTTGGTTTCTCCTTTGACCCAAATTAGGCACTAACATTTCACAACTCCATCTGAGACCAGAATGTGCTGAAACAGAGATGATTTCTTCACAGACCTATGGTGAGCTGTACAATGACTCCATAAAGGCAGATTCATGGTGGTTTTGTTTTCTGCCACATCGCCAGCAACTGCCTGGCACATAGAAGGTATAAATGGCATTTGTGCTGCATAAATGAATGAGCTCCTGAGAAATACCAAGGTGGGAAGAAATGAATGAGCCACGTGGAGCCCAGCAGAGATGAAGTCTGTGGTTTGTCTAAGAAAATGTTTGCTCAGCCAAGGACAATGTCATTCTTGTCTTAGGAGGGGCGGCATGCACATACCTCTCACAGTTGTGGCCTGTGGTGTAGTCCTGGCAGCCCAAGCACTCCCCGGTCACTGAGTCACAGTCATCTGCATGCCCGTTGCACTGGCAGGGCTGGCAACTTGGAAAGCCCCAGTACCCAGGTAAACATCGGTCACACTGCCGAGTGTACACCCCCTGGAAACAGTGGCATTGGCCAGTGACCGCATCGCAGAAGGCATTGACAGATCCTTGAGGATGGCAGTCACACGCTGCAGAAAGAGGCCACCAAGGAAATGCCTTGAGAAACTCACTGAATGACACAGGGACACACAGAAGCTCCCTTTTAAAAATAAGCCAACCTGTCTCCAGTTCACAGTGTTCACGGGCTCATGTGATAGGCTTCAGCATTGCCTTCTAGAGCGATGGACATCCCCACCCCCACCCACTACTGTGGCTTTAGTCTGAAAGCCTTAATGGTGCTTCTAATAAACCTACCTTTGCATCCGCTGGGGCCAAAGCCAAAGGTTCCTGGTGCACACCTGTCACAGGTTCTTCCAACCACATTTGGCCGACACTGGCACTGGCCTCCACTGGGGTCACACACAGAACTCAGGGAGCCCTGAGGGTCACATTCACAAGCTGCAGGGTGGAGAGAGGCCAGAATCTATGACATAAGCAGCAGCACCTCACACCTGCCTCTGAGAGGGTCCATTTCCTCTGCAGTCCCAGCCTGATCCTTGTCTCTTACTACCTCAGCTTATTCAGAATTCCAATTTCAAACACTATCATTCCAACACTGAGTGGGAGAGAGGAAACAGGGTAGAGATGGCAGATCAAACCAGTTTTTCGAGGCAGGCAGTCATGAAGTCACCTGGTCTTCAGAGCTCAAATATCACAGGACATTAAACCTTTGGGGGCTGTTCTAACCTTTCACAGAAAAACAAATTTCTGGTATTTGATGCTCCTGATTCTACCTGACTCCTCTCCCTACCTATGCAATATCCTCATGGATTTTTCCCTAGTCACATGCTATTTGTATGTTTCCTAAATATTGATTCCATCTTCAATGGTGCTATTAATTTTTGGTTGAACTCAGAGGCACTTTACCACTAATCTACATCCCAGCCCTTTCTATTTTTTGAGACAGGGTCTTGATAAATTGCTGAAGCTGGTCTCAACTTGAGATCCTTCTGCCTCAGCCTCCTAAATTGCTGGAATTATAGGTGTACCACCACACCCAGCTCACTTACCAAAACACTACTTAAAACAAAGATGGTCCCTCATAGAGATATTATCTCCTTCATGCGAACATGGAACCATAGGGCCTGCACTCCAGTGCGCCTCTGACGCCAAGCATACTCAGAGTAGGAAGCAGCACCCGCCCTAGCTGCCAGGCTACACCTACCCAGGCCCATTTGATGTAACAGGGCAGAAATGCTGAAGATGATGTTTCTGCAGACGTCAGTCATCGGTGTCTTCACGACACTTCTGCTGTTCTCCAGACACCGATATCTTTGAAAGGTTTCCCAGACACTGTTGGTGACCCCATCTCCTGAGCCTCCCGTGGTAAAAATGTCCAGGGATTTACAGTAAGGCATGAGAACGAGCTGCAAAGGAATGAGAATAGCAAAAAAATCCCGATGGCTGTGTCTACATGGTCAGTTAAAGCAGTAAACAGATAAAACCCCCAAGGCCTCTTTTCTTCCTGAACAGAAGAAAATCTGACTCATTAAGTTAAGTGAAATCCTTCCTATTCTTGAATGTTCTAGCCAGGAAAAGTTTAGATATACTTTACATAGCATGATGGTTTTTGAAATGCTATTTGTTCAAGGCACTTCCTATTTTGGGATAAAGGCAGTTCAAATAGATCCTTTCTATCAGGTGGAGTTTTACAAACAAGGTGACCTTGGAGGCAAGAAAGAATGATCTACTTTACCTTTTCATGAGTGCTATCCCCAAAACACCTCGAGGAAGCATTTGGGACCTTTTTTATTATTTATTTATTTTTTGGTACTGTGGGTTGAACTCAGATGTGCTTAACCACTGAGTCGTATCCCTAGCCCATATATATATATATTTTAAACATTCACTGATCCTTTTTTTTAAATAACTTTATTTTTATGTTGTGCTGAGGATCAAACTCAGTGTTCTACACATGCTAGGCAAACGCTCTACCACTGAACTACAACTGCAGTCCCTCTCTTTACATTTTATTCATATTATACTTTATTTATATTATATTTCATTTGTCTTGCTAAGTTGCTTAGGACCTTGCTAAGTTGGTGAGGGTGGCTCTGAACTCATGATCCTCTTGTCTCAGTCTCCCGAGCTGCTGGGATTACAGGTGTGCACCATCACATCCAGCATTTGGGCACTTTTGTGTGTGTGTGTGTGTGTGTGTGCATGGTAGTGGGAATCAAACCCAGAACATATTCCCACTGTGCTACATCCCCAGCCTTTATTATTTTTCATTTTGAGACAAGGTCTCACTAAGGTGCCCAGATGGACCTTGGACTTGAGATCTTCCTGCCTCATTTTATTAAATAGCTGGGATTACTGGTGCACACTACTGCATCTGGCTCAGTTGGGTACTTTCTGTCCAGGCTTTCCTGTGTGTGTCAGAAGTGACCTGGCACTTACTGAATCAATGAGCGTGTAAGGGCTCTCCACATCGGTATCGGAGGAGGTGTACTGGGGCAGCTCCAGTCTCACCGTGTAGTTCATACCCTTCTCAAAGCACACCGGGCGGGGAAGGACCACATATCTGCCCACAGACAAGAGAAGAAAACAACAACAAACAGCCTTAAGCATCCAAAACATAAAAAATAGAAGGAAAAATGAGAGCTCTAGGGTGACAATTCCAAAGGAAGCAAGTCAATAGTCAATGGCTGGCTCTGAGACAGTCACTACCTTGCAAGAAACTAGAAAAAAAAAATTTTTTTTTTTTTGGTTAATTTTAGTTAGTTCTGTTGAGCTGCAAACCACTGTCACACTGACCTTGAGCCTGGCGATAAGGACACCACCTGGTTGTCATCATCAGGAACAGTGTTACCACATCGGCTGCTGGTTGGAATCTTCCCAGGCCGCTGCACTGTGATGACAGCTTTTTCCCAGTGATCGGGAAGCTAGAATATGAAACAAACAATGGAGAGGACCATCTGCATGAGCCCACTGCTGCCTGTCTGTTTATAAAGACCTCTCCAAATCCATCATTTGCCAAGTTTCAATGGAAAACACAGTTGCTTCTCCTCCTTCTTTACCACTTCCTCTGCTATTGCCCCAGTTCCAGCCCCAATCCCTTTTCTCTGGATGCTGAAACACCCCCTGAAGGCCCTCCCTGCCTCTTCCAAGTGTCCCTTATGGCTCTCTTTCAAGCCCAAATGGCAATAATCTCCTGCTCACAATCCTTCAAGTTTCCTACAACCATACAGCTCCCATTCCTTACTGATCCTGGTACCCTCCTAACAGCATCTCCCAGCCATATCCCTCTTCTAACCCAGAGGGATGATTCCCAAAAACCTCTTTTCTTTACTCATGCTATTCCTTTCTTTCTTTTGTATTAGTTTATAAAAATTCCACCCAAACATTAAGGCTTAGATCCATTTTTTTTTTTTTTTTTTTTTGGTATTGAGGATGGAACTCAATCACTGAGTCACATCGTCAGCCCTGTTCTGTATTTTATTTAGAGACAAGGTCTCACTGAGTTGGTCAGTGCCTCACTAAAGTGCCGAGGCTGGCTTTGAACTGATGATCCTTCTGCCTCAACCTCCGAAGCTGCTGAGATTATAGGCGTGCACCACCATGCCCAGCTAGATCCAATTCTTTAGGACACATTTTGGCAGCCTCCGGCTCAGCCCAGCTGGTGTGACCCCTCCATCTTCTGGCACCATTTTCAGCTCTGCTGTCCCACTGTCATCTCCAGCCCTTCACTACAGTGAGGGAACGAGTCCACCTTTGGCAGCCAGGCCCATGGAATCTCCTCAACTCAGCCAGCTTAAGCTCTTAACCAGAAATTACTAAATGAAACTGGACTCAAGGAAAAGTATACATTTTAACTTCTGCAGAGGAGGATAGCAAGTTAGAGGCTGATCTGTTCCAAAACAAATCCCATTTCTCATAGAAATCTTTAGGCCCCCTTAGAAGTACTGTTTTCCACCAACACCCCCTCCAATACCCCACCAACAGTCCACGGAGGCATTTCTTCACCTGTGGCTCATAGCGAATTAGGATGTCGTACTCCATGGAATATGGTATGTTGTCAATGAAAAACTCCAAATAAGCCCCCTCAGGTACTCGGACAAAGCCAGCTCCAGTCCAGGATGGAATCCGGTCCGGGATGTACTGCCGTTCCACCACACTGACTCCCTGGGGATGAGGGGAACAGTAGTGTGCTTTATATGAAACGGTATTCAATTTCATTTCATAGTCAAAGAAACCCAAAGCCACCAAAAGATTCAAAACTGTGGCTCTTACGTCCGTTCCTCAGTCACAAATTTCCTAGTAGGTTGTATAAAGCCTTTGATACATAGGCAGGTAATGGGTTTCTTTTTAGTTTTGTGGTTGGGAGTCTTGGGTCACTAGGGATGGAAATCAAAAGGCTGGGATATAGCTTGTATGATACAAACAGGAGAATACATATTAAGGAAAAGAATATCTCAAGTGCTATGACAAGCAAGACTGGAAGGGATCCAGAGAATCATCTCTGGATGCTCCACAAGGCAAGTCCAATGTCTAGTGATTTTTCTCTCTCTCTCATTGGCATTAGTTTCAGGCTCCAAGTACAAGTAAAAAACTTGATATGCTGATGAGCACTTGCTGATAACTGATGAGTCAATTCTGATGTCCCGTTCACAAGGTTGTTATACAACACCTGTGGCTGGTCATCTTCAAAGATGGCCACCATCCATTCTTCTATTCCCTGTTTCTGTATGCAGCTTTAACCATCAAGAGAAACAAACTACATTATCCCCTCTGTGACTCAGTTGGCTGTGTGACCACAGAATGTCAGGAAATGATATTCTGGGGCTTCTGAGTCTAGGCCTCAAGAGATCTGGCAGCTTCCACTTCCTCCTTCCTGGAAGTCAAAGGCCAGAGAAGAAGTCTCAATGTCCTCACCCCACCATGCTAGGAGGAAGCTCAAGAGACCTGCTTGGAGAGGTCATGTGGAGAAAAATGTCCAGCCAGACCCCAACTGCTTCAGTCATCTCAGTTGAAGTCTAGACACAGTTTTAAGTCACTACATTTTGGGATGATAAATGAAAGAAGTTTGAGTATATATGATGCCAGATATAATTTGGGAGCACATGTAGAGAGAAGAATGGAGGAAAACTTTTCTTACAATGACAAATTTCTTAAATACACCAACCAAAAGCTTTATTAGTGAATGCTCCAAAGTCCATTTGTGAATTACAGACTGACTCAGCTTTAAATATAGACTGTTTTCAAGAAGGCACATCACCCCCACCCTTATTTTGTACTGACAAAAGCTACAAAAATGCTTCATAAATGGCCTCTATGCAGAGCACATATGTACCATAACCACCCTCCAAAATGCTGCTTTGCCAACCTGCCATACACTCCCCTACTTACAGGCCCCAAATTGGCTTCCTCCGCTTCATAGAGGTAGTGATCCAAGGTGGTAAAGTAGTAACCAGATTCCACCCCATCACACTGCCGTCCGATCATGTGAGGCCGACAGGAGCACTGGCCTGACTCCGCAGAGCAACTGCAAGGAGGAGCAAGTCAACTGTGTTTGCCAATATGAACTGTTTCACTGCAGGCTGGTCTGTATTTGCCATTAAACATTGCAGGGGGTAAAAGGCTTATGTAGAATTTTATTTCCTTCACAAAACAAAAAAAAAATGTGGGGAAAAAAATAGTGCTTGTGAATGAATCCCAAATTCTGAAGCATGACGATGAAACCTCTTTTCAGTTTTACCTCCCTTTCTCTTTGCACTTACGCTCCATCCATGTTGAGATTTTCTGTAGACATCACACACTTTCTTTGTTATCTTTTATATTTTGCTTTATTTCCAATGTAAACTCTTTCCTGAGCCTCAGATCCAAATATCCAACTCCCTGAAGGACATCTCCAACTTAATTATCCCAGAGGCACCCCAAACCAAAGGATCTAAAATGGCAGCACTCAATCCCTCCCATGTTCTCTACTGGGGTGAAAGCACTCTCACCTCGCCACTGAGTCAACTAAGTTGAAAATTTAGATGGTATTCTACAAATTCTTTCTTCACACCCAAATAAAAATCAAATTCTTCCCACTTGTAACTCTCTTCCTCTTTTCTACTGACCATGCAATACTCTGCTTCTCTCTCCCAAATAGGAAAGGCAGTAAGTCTAATTGGAATCCTCCTTGCCAGATTTGGAATTTAGCAACCCAAACTGAGACCTTCCACACAGCTGCTCAAGTGACTTTCTAAGATGCATCAGTCACAGTATTTCCTGGCACAATGGCCTTGGCAAGGTGCACACTGTCTTCCATAATCTGCCCTTCTCTACCTCTCCAGCCTACTCACTCCCACCATACTGAATTCCTTGCTGTTTCTCAGGTCCATTAGGTGATTCAAGTCTTCCCTGTGCTTATGTTGTTCCTCCAGCCTGTAAGGTCCTTTCTCCTGAACCCCTAGCAAAGATCCACCTGTTCTTTAAAGATTCAACTCATAAATGACCTCTGAAGTGGCATTTCCTGACCACCAGTTCCCATTCCATGAAACAAACTTCCCTTCATGTCATCACCTCCTAAGGGAGAAACAATATCTCTTTTACCATTGTATCTTCAACTTCCACCACAGAGCTGGTCAGAGTAGGAATTCACTAAACTGAAGCACTGGGTCTTCAAATCCTCAGTTTCCAGAGTCTCACTCAACTTCTATCCCTTTATCCACGTCCTGTTTCATTCCTTCCACCATTCTCAAGTGGTGCTTTGAGGTCTTAGTTGTTCCCTAACTGTACTGTTCTTAAGACAGGTTTGCTTTTTCCCTTAAAGCGTAATTACTGACAGATTTCTCTACCCCCATTAGACTATAGACTCCTTGAGGGCCTGGATAGGGCCTTACCTTAGTTTCCCCACCACAACTGGAGTCTAAAACCCAAACTATATGCACCCATATTTACTTCATTAAAAGTTAAGCTGTGCCGGGTGCAGTAGCACACACCTGTAATCCCAGCAGACTGGGAGGCTGAGGCAGGAGGATCACAAGTTCAAAGCCAGCTTCAGCAACTTAGCAAGAACCTGTCTCAAAATAAAGAAAAAAATCTGGGCGTGTGGCTCAGTGGTTAAGGACCCCTGAGTTCCATACTCAGCACAAAAAAAAAAAGAAAGAAAGAAAGTTAAGCTGTGGTTTGAAATTATTACTTTAAACCCATTCCCCAAACATTCTTTTTCCTTTTTTTCTTTGTCATCCATCCTAAAGTTCACCTGAAATCAAGTGTCACAGGAAGATGTAACATTCAGAAGCTTGTTTAAAATGTCCCAAACAGCTGTCACAGTTCAGAGGAAGACCTCTTCCTGTATGTCATGTCATTATCCCACAGGAAGAGGAATCCTTAACACCCTGTGACCAGTTCCTGGGAGAGGAAAGCTGGTTCCCATTAGGAACCAGTGCTCTTTTGGCACAGGCCGCCACCAACAGCCATTTTCAGAAATTCAGCCATCAGACATTACATCATATGGACAAAACAAAATCCTCCTTTCCTCCCCCGCAGATGTTTACCAAGGAAACAAATGACCAAAACACGAAACACTGAAGAAGAGAACAACTAGATCCCTCCAGGAGCAATCATGAGAGACAAGGGCATAAAGGCGAGGATGAAGATGCGGGGCAGACTCCTGGGGCTGCCTTTCCCTGCAGAGCAGCTCCCAACAAGGCAACTCCAGGAGTATCGAGTTCACCTCACACTGCCCTGTGGTCACAAGTTGTGGTGACTTTGTGACAGAGGTGAATCCCCATCACTGATGAGCAGGGCTCTGAGTCTACACCAGCTGCTTTGGTGAGCTCCTTCTTGTGCCTCTACCTGCCCCTACAGCTCCCGACACCCAGGACTCTGCTGGGCTGGTTTCTGCATTTCCAGCCATGGACGAGACATTTCCATGGTTTGTCCAACTGCCCTCTGCACTGACTCATCTTGTCTCAAACTGTCCGTCGCCTCTCACGCCAACTTCTTATCCTCACCTGTGCTACTTCTGACAGGAGATTGTAAACTTTTCTGTTGGTGCAGGTGACCTATAACCTTCTCTTTTATCCCAATATTCAAGTCTTGTTTCAAAACATCTCTCAACTTAGCAGCCTCTCCCTGTTGTCACTGTGACCGTCTTAGCCTGCTCCTGTAGCAGCTTCACAAACTGACGTCCCCACCCTTCTCCATCTTGGGTTTGTCCAGTCTATCACCACCCAACCCACCTCCCACAGCACTGTTTACATCTTTCCCCAAAACCCAGGTGTTTCCCTGTATCTTACTATGTGTCGTCAGGCCTCTGCCAGGCTTTCTGCAGCCTCCACACAAACCAGCCACTGAAGACAACTGCTTCTGTTTCTGGCCCCCACGCTTAGCGTTCCGAGGAGCCACACTCCTGTACTCTTCAACAAATATTTACTGAGCAAATATTGGCCTGGAAGCTGCGTTTCCTGGCATTAGTATCCTCACACAGTCAACTTCCTGAGCTGATCCTCACACTTCCTTGGTAAGTCCATTATTTCTCACTAAATGATATGCAGAAAGAGAAATGGGTCAGGGGGGGCGGTGCCCATCCTAAGGAACTTAGAGTCTGACTGGGGAGACAAACAATAAGACAACCAATGTAGTAAGAACTCTACAGAACCATGAGCAGAGCACTCTGGGTACCAAGGAAGATGCCGTTCATCTAACTGAGGGAGACCGAAGAGGCTTCAGGAAAGACATGGCACTGAAACTTGGAAAGGACTTCTGACAATAGCAAGGTGTAGTGGCACAACAAGTTCAAACTCCACCTCAGGAACTTAGGCCCTGTTTCAAAATAAATTTTAAAATGGGCTGGGGATGTAGCTCAGTGATAAAGAGACACTGGATTCAATCCCTGGCAAAAAAAAAAAAGAAAAAAAAAAAAAAAAAAGGATTGTTGACAGGCAGAGAGAGAGAGAGGCAGGAATGACAAGACCAAAGAGTGTGATGGAGAAAAGTGAGCAGAGATGGCCAAGACAGAAACAGATCGTCATCAGGCCATCCCCCATCCTATCTGTATCTTTACCTCCTTTTCCTCTCAGTTAGAAGGCCCTCTCCACCCACCTATCCACCCCTTTCAAACCTTCATCAGATTTCACAGCTAGAGCTCAAATTTGATCTCATCCACAGTGAAACAACAGGTTATTGACAGCCTATTGTTGTTCAAGTAATAATAAAAAGTCACATCTGGTAGAAATGGTATACTTTATATGTTTCACAAATCTCCTTGTAAAATAGATACAGGTTCAATTCATTGAATCAATAAGGTAGAATAATGACAGGATAAAATAAATAACACTCTGGGGTAGGCAGTGTCTCAGCCTCCAAAGATGTCTACATCCTCATCTATGGAATCTGTGGACATGTGACCTCATAGCAAAAGGGACCTTGCATATGTGATTAAGGTTAAGGACTTTGAAATGAGGAGATTATCATGGATTATCTGGGTGGGCTCCATCTCAGCACCTGAGTTCTCAAAGGTGGGAGAGGCAGGCAGAGAAGTGGGACAGAGAGCTGTGACATGAAAAGGATCTGACCCGCCCTGGCGGGCTTTAAGAAGGAGGAAGGGAACCTGAGTAGCTACTAGGGGCTGGGAATGGCCCCTTAGATGACAGTCAGCAAGAAAATGGATTCTGCCAACAACCCAAATGAGCAAGAAACACATTCTCCCTTACTATAGCCCTTAGAACACCATGTGACCCCATCAACATCTTGCTTTGAGTCTATTAAGACTGACCTGAACTGTAAGATGACAAATTTATGTTGTTTTCAGCCACCAACATATGGTAATTTGTTATGGCAGCAACAGAAAACTAATATTGGCCCTGTGTTTTCCTAATAGGTAAAGACAGATTTAAAAAAAAAAACACACACACACACACACTTCTCATAAATACAAAAATCAGCAGCATTTAAAAATTCTATTGGAAGAGTTTTTCATTTAAACAGTAATGAGCAAGGAAAATATAATTTCAACTTTTCTCTACTGCTAAGGAATTAGGTGGAAAAAAAGTAAAGTACAGAAAGCACTTAATAGGCAGCCACTCTGCTCAATACCGTCATCTCCTCCTACTTCTGATTTCAATTAAGAGTTGGTTCCACCCTGATTAGCAATGAGCACCACCCATTCTTTCCAGGGCAGCATCACCCTGACACCCCAACTATACTTTCTAATGGGTAGAAACTTGTTCTAGCATCCCTTATGTTCGTATCAGGGCAATTGGCAAAGGGTTATATAAACTCTAATCATTCAATACACTGAGGAAAATGTCTATTAACTTTTGCTCTAGTTTCAAAGTCGATAAATTTCAGTCCCCCATTTATTGAGCATCTACCTATCTCTGTGCTGAGTGCCACAGAAGACATAAAAACAACACACAATCTCTATCTAGAGACCTTTTTAACACACAAAAATTGTAATACAAATAGAACAAAAAGTGGTAAAAAAAGATGCAAAAATAAGGTGCTGCTGAAACACTGAGAGGACTGGAACATCAGTGTAGGAGGCAGAAGTCTTCCCCAAAGTGGTGGGGGCTCAGGCCAGATATGGAGGGCCTAAGTTTAATTAAGGAAACAATTTTGAAGAATGCTGCAAAGATGTTTATCTTTTCCAATGTTTCTGAACATTTATACATACTGTTTACCTAGCAACCATTGCCACTAATTCTCATTTATTTATTAAAGCAGGCAATCTGCCAGGCGAAATTTCATTCACCTGGCTTAAATTACATTACTTAAATTAGGTCTTCTTTAAATATTAAAAATTTCAGATAAGCTGTGGACAGAACAGACATGATCACTAAGCTTTTTCTGTACCACCAAAAATCCATTTGGTTGGCAATACATTCTTAAATGTGGAAAACTTCAAATGACTTCATTCTGTCCCTGGCTGAAGTGCTTAAGGATTGTCGGGGATCACATTGAGAGATTGCCTCACCTAAGCAGTGAGTAATTACTCACTACATCTTAAAAACTGCTAGCTTCTCAAATTCTTTTACTCAATTGGCATTTAGTTAACACCTACTATGTGTCCGAGGCAAAGTGAAGAAATTCCATCAGGTAAAAGGTAGTATGAGTGCTTACAACAAATCAAACACCCAACAGATGCTTCCTGAGTGCCACTGATGTACCACAATCTCCTAGTACAAGTGGTGCTTTAGGAGACCAGGCCTCAGGGACACAGAGAAATTCCTCTTAGGGGAAAACCTTGGGGAAGAGTAACACCACTAGAGACTGTAGAGTCACAGGACTGGAAGACATCTTTAAAGGTTCTTTTTTAACCCCACCAAGGATGGTAAGTCTTATCAATCAAGCTACAATAATCAGATGACTACTTGCTTTAAAATTTTTAACTTAAGTTTCTTCACAAACTTTCGATGAGCACATTGTGGATTTTGTTAAGTTTCACAGGAGATATTAAAGGGCAGGCCAGGGGCAATGCGTGGGTGGAGACAGACAGGAAATGTGTGTGGAATAGAGAAAAAGAGGAAGGGAGTGTAAAAAACAAAGCACTTAGGGTAAAGGAACATAGGACATTCCTGAGTTTGGGAAATAATTTGGAGAATTACGTAGGCTCCTTCCATGGCTCAAGGAGGACTGTGGGTGAGGAATCAGTTGCTAAAGGAATCAACAAGCCTTCAGGGAGTCACAAAGGAGTCAGAGACGGATTCCATAAGCAGACAGCAGCTGATCTTTCTTCCCTGCTTTCGACTTATCCTATCTGCCACCCTCTAGATGTTTTCTAAGAACAGAAACTCTCACTGGAGTTGCAGAGGCTACAGGCCATACTGAGTCTGCAGCACAATCTGGAACGGAAGAAACCCAAATAAAGAGGCCAAATAGAACATGTTCCTGCGACCAAAACAACTCATTCCTTCCCAGTGGACTACCATGGTGTTGGGAAATGACCTTGTAAGAGAACTGAGTTTTGAATCCATGAAGCTTGCTCAATGAAATCAGCATGTTCTCCAAGGGGAGATTTAGGATGACAAGGAAGCATCTGTTGACTCTCTAAGCCATCACTTACACTGTCTTTACCAGATGTTCTGACTCTGATCCAGTGAGAGACCAAAATTCTCTGGGGTTCCAAGGCGGTTTATTAAACGCCCACAAATTGAGCACCTTGCCAAATGTGCACTATGATAATTTTTGGTAGAGCTTCATGTTCCTTCTATTCAAGGAATACTAACATATTTTAGTAACTAAAGAATTACTATATGTAGTTTTTATTTTTGGATTTGGAAGTTACCAAAAAAAAAGAAAAACAAAATGAAAGGATTTTCTTCATAAGTCAAAACAAGAATCTGTTTTCCATCTGTTAGATTGGCAAACAATAAAATGTTTGATAATACCAGCTATTTCTGGGGATGGGGAAAAGGTACTTTTATAATCCTTTGGGTGGAAAGTCAACTGGTATAATCTGCCTGGAAAAATCTGACATTCTCTGTTAAAATTAAAAAATGTGCACGTACTTTGACTTGGGACTTCTGTCATTGGTAACCTGGTCTACAGAAATATCTCCAAACGTTCATCAAGCTATATCTGCAAGTATATTCACTGCAATATTTTTAAAAAGCAAAAAAGATGAAAATAAACAAGCCATGGCATTTTCACATGTTAAAGTGCAAAAGGGCGACTGAAAAAGAAGAGATGGATGAGTACATGCTAATATGGAAAAGGTGCTACACATGAAGAAGACCATGTTTCAGAAAATAAATACACATTTCTTTTTAAAATCCTGAGTAAAAGTAGAAAAAATGAGTTCATGATTTTCTTTGAATTCATCTGTCAAAAAAACAAAAAACAACTAAAACCTAACATGCCATTTTAAAAGAAATGAGAAGGAATATCAATTTTTTTCCACTCTTATTGGTGCATTATAGAATATCAATTTTTTAATTATTTTTTATTTTTACAGACTGCATTTTGATTCACTGTACATTTTAACACCTTAAACTCTATCAATTTCTAGGGCGATAAAAGAAGCTGTTGATAGTGGCACTTATAGGCAATGCTTAGAAGAAGACTGGAAGTGAGAACAGAAAAAGAAACACTTTTCACTTTATACCTCTCTGAATTTAGATTTTTTTTCTTTTTTAAACTATGGGTATACATAGCTTCCATAAATTGAAAAATACTGAAAAGTAAAACACCACCATAAAAATTCAAGTAATGCAAATGTATTAGAAGGTTTCAATGCTGTGTCTTGGAATGAAAAACTGAAAATACTGAGATCACAGGTACCCATGATTACCAGGTATTCAAACCAAAGATGGAAATAAATATTCCATACAGCTTCTTACGAGACAACAGACGCTCAGGCTGCTCCTAGAAGAGCTGACCTGCCTTGGTGACTGCGTTAAAGAGCACAGTGGAGCTCCACCCACCTGTTGTTGAATGCTCCCCCGAAGTCACAGTCACAAGGTCGACAGCCATCCAGATCGTTGCTCAAGCCCCAGTGTTGCGGCTGCAGAACAGAAGATGAAAAGTCTCAAGGTGGGTCCCTGGAATCACACAACACACCGCAAGGAACAAGCTACAGCGTGTTTGGGTTGTTCCACCAAAGAAAGCTGACAGAGGGACATTCTGAAATAATGAACCCAACCTTGCAGGTCACAGGAGGCAGAGGATTATAGGTAATCACATGACAGGGTCACATCAGACTACTTTTCTTTGTACAATTAATGAGTAAGCAGTACTGATACCAATTTTCTTCATTTCAATTATGCTGCCAGGAAGAGTTACACCAAATATTTGGCAGGCCTTTAATTTTCCCTAGGTTCAGTTTGTCAAAAATCCCATCAGGAAAGCCCTTCAAGGATTCACCTGTGTGGAAACATTGCATAGGCTATTCTCACAACTGGAAGATGAGGAGACCACCAAGTCTTGGTAGCATTAGAAATGGGGGGGAGGGGAGAAATGGGACAGTATCTATCAGGGAAGATGATTTCTGCACCTCACAAATGAGCAGATTAAAAAGAGACTTCTCAAACTGGGCATGGTGGGGTAAGGGGGCTGAGGCAGGAGGATTGCAGGTTTGAATCCAGCCTCAGCAACTTAGCGAGGCTGTAAGCAACCTAGTGAGACCCTGTCTCAAAGTAAAAAAAATAAAAGGCTGGGGACGTGACTCAGTAATTAAGCACCCCACAAAACAACAACAACAACAAAAAAAAAAACACTTACCAATTTAAATCAGATTTCCAGAAATCTATTTATAATCTATCAGGATTATATACAAATACATATTTTAATGGTGATAAATCTAACTTTTAAAAGCAATGTAAGATATCATAGCAGAAACAGAATAATGTTTTTAAACTATCTTCCTAATTACTCCACTCAAGGCTGGGAACGTGGCTCATGGTAGCGGGCTTTTGTCTAGCACATGCAAGGCCCTGGGTCTGATCTCTAGCACCAAGCAAAAATCAACAGCAACAAAAACACCAAAAATTACTCCAATCATTCTGGTGAACTTTTTTGTGAATTTCCTTCCATATTTTGTTTTCCTTGATGGATTTTTTCCCCCTACGTAATCAAGATATTATTCACATCTTGTGTTTTTTATTTAACAGCATAAGCATGTCCTTATGGTATTGTCATTTTTAACAGCAACCAAATTCAGCACTGTATGGAGGTCTCCAAATTTACTTATTTTCCCACTGTTGTTCCCAAGTCTTCTGCCATGTTTAATAAAGAGGCAGTGAGTCCTGTGAATAATCTTTGTCCAATTTTGTGATTATTTCATTAGGACAGATTCCCAGAAGTGGGATTAGTGGGTCAAGGGGTATGCACATTTCCACAGGCTACTGAGACATAGCTCCAAAATGCTTTCCAGAGTATGAACCAATCTGCATTTCTATCAGCAGCAAACAAGTGTTAGTACTTATTATGTCTCCACTAATAGCAAGTATTCTCATTTTTAAAACTTACTAGTCCACCTGTAAAAGTGGTATTTCATTGTGATTTTATTTTACAATTCTGTGATCATCTTGTCAAATTATTTACTAGTAATTCCTATACTGTGAATGTTCTACTTGTGCCTGTTTAAAACATTAAAACATAAGGTGGACTCCCTGATGGTAAAAAGCATTCTCTATTAAAACATGTCATGTTCACTAACCATTCATCCCATGTGATTAGGATTTACCTACCAGACACTGGTCACAATGCTGTCCTGTCACCAGACGCTTACAGTAGCAGTAACCAGTCTCAGAATCACAAGGATTTCCGCCAGGAATCGTTCCCAGAGGGTTGCAAGCGCAAGCTTTATTAAAGACAAAGTGAGACAAAGAAACACACCAAGTGAGTACAAAGTCACCATTTGGTTTTAGAATTACAAAGTACAATGAGAATTGTGTAATGAGAGAACTCCCAAACTTTTTACTAAACAGACTTACATTTACAACCAAACGGATCGTCAGCACTTAAGTCATAGAAGCCTTCTTTGCAAACATCACAATGTTCTCCTTCCACATGCAATTTACACCGACACTGGCCAGCAATGAGACCAGCAGAAAAATCAGTGTAACTGTCACAGATTCCCCCATTCTGAGAACCTGCTGGGTCACATGTACATTCTAAGAAGAACAAAAAGCACCAGGTTAAAAGGACCAGGAAACACAATGCATCTTTATATAAATTCACTGTTCCCTTCCACCCTCTAACTCTTACAAAAATAAACCAAAGAAGGTTCAACTATCAAGTAAATTCCATTCCCACCAGCGCAGACAGCAACTAAACTAACCATGCTGGGCCTGCTGCTCATACTGAACAGAGAAGGATGTTACTACTGACATTTTCATGTAAAAGGTAACCTGAAGGATGTCCTACATGTGACATATCCCAACATACTTTCGCAGAGATTAGGATCTCGGATATCCCTCTCCGGGTGCTGGTAGTAAAACGGTTTGCACTGCTCACAGTTGCGTCCCATGGTGTTGTGCTGACAATCATCACACACTCCCCCGCTGACGTTTCCAGTGGCCAGGAAGACCGCCATGTCAAAGTGGCATGAGCTGGAATGTTCATTGCAGTTACACTCTGTGCAACAAGACCAAGGTAAAGAAAAGCTGTTTCAGCTACTTACCAACAGAGTTGGTAGGAAGAAAGCTCATGGAGGAAACCAGGGACCGAGTTCAGACAAAGAGCAATTGACAAGAAGGCATGGTCCTGCTAATGACACTGGTTCAAACCCTAAATCAGGTTGGAAACTAAAAATGCAAACTCTATGAAACAAATACCTTTATCCATGGAGGAGAATGGGCTATTAAAAAGGGAAAACCCTTGGGGGAAATTCCTTTGGAAAGTATGATCAGAAAGATAGTTGCCAATCCACCGGGGGTACCCACAGGTCCCACTCAATGGGACTGGGTGAAAATACTCCAAAGGACATAAGGGTAGAACATTAACAGGAAAGCCTGTTTGGACTCCCTGCTTGGAATAACATGGTATGAAGGATTGTTTTCCCTCCTCCCCATTTCTACCACACCAGGCCAGGCTCTTCAGTAAAAATTGAGATTTTGTTTTGTTTTGTTTTGCTTTTGGTACTGGGGATCTGGGGATTGAACCTACAGGTGCTTTACCACTGAATTACATCCCCAGCCCTTTTTTATTTTGAGACAGGGTCTAAGTTGCTGAGGCTGGCCTCAAACCTACAATCCCCCTGCCTCAGCCTAGTGAGTCACTGGGATTAGAAGTGTGTACCACTGTACCCAGAAAATTGAGGTATGTTTAATAGCCATCTAGCCAATCTTCTCAGATGTATTTCCTTCCTCTTTGGCAGTCATCCAACTTGGCTTCAATCATCTCACCCATGCTCAACACAGGGCATACCAATTCCTCTCGTCTGCCCCTCCTGGGGTTCTACACTCTCAGCTTCCCCACTTGCCTCTGCCACAGGACATCTTGCAGAGGGACTGTGTCTCATTTACTCAGTCTCCCTCCTCCAGCAACCTCAAGTACCACTCATCAAGGGCCAGCTGGGTGCTAACTGCTAACAAAGCAGTTACCACTGCAGCTTTCACTGGTTTCTGAACTTCTAGAACATTCCTCCTAGTGGGGACAGAAGAACTCTTTTAAAGGGGAGAAAAAGTACATGAGGCAGGTGGGAAGGGTATTGGTTCACACTGCTGTAACCTCTGCCCAGAGAATAACACCGGGATAGATGAAGTGTCCAGAGACCACGGCTGGGCTGAAGACCCTACTCATCTCTCTGACCTTAATGATCCACCACGCCATATTTTTCTTTCATTTTCCCTCAGATCATCTTGTCTTAAAAACAGGTACAAGGTCAAGGGCAACAACTCAGTCTTCCTGGGTCAGTGCCAAACACAGAGATGCTGCTCAGTAAATAGTAATTTTTTGTTAATTTAACTGAATGCATATTATTGGTCTCCTGGGAATATCAAGGTGAAGCTGGGAGAAGTGTGTAACTTTTCTTCCTCTTCAAAACAGTGTACTGTTTGGGTACCGCTAACCAGAGAACAGATACTGGAATCCTAGTCCATGTAAAACTCCCTACAGCTGAGACTTACTTTTACAGGCATTGCTGTTCCGACCTTCGGCAGGTCTCCAGGGCAAATCGTGGTAGAAATCCATGCACAGTTCACAGTTTAAGCCCTTTGTATTATGCCTGCACATGCAGTGACCATGGACCTGGAAAGTAGTAAAAACAGGGACCAGCAAAGTGAGAGATAAACCAATGACCAAACTGTCTCTACAATCAACAGAAAATATAAACCCCTTTCACACTAATGGTTAGCTTGCCACAGTAAGGGTTTCTTCATTTTTAATTTTCTTCCTCCCCAGCAATTGCTATCCATTCCGTGCATGGCCATAATCCCCATCTCTAGGATAGTTCCCATTACATAATGGATGCCCAATACGTTATTATCTATAAAAAGAACAGATGAACAAAATTTGCTAATTTAAAAAAGAAACCTCATTACTTAAGAATTTAAAAACCGCTGGGCGTGGTGGCGCACGCCTTGTAATCTCAGCGGCTCAAGAGGCTGAGGCAGGAGGATCACGAGTTCAAAGTCAGCCTCAGCAACTTAGCAAGGCCCTAAGCAACTCAGTGAGACCCTGTCTCTAAATAAAATACAAAATAGAGCTGGGGATGTGGTTCAGTGGCTGAGTGCCCCTGAGATCAATCCCTGGTTCAAAAAATAAATAAATAAAAAAGAATTTAAAAACATCTGCTGTAACAGAAACTCCAAAAGTTATGACACAGAACTAAATGCATGTATCTGGACAACTCAAATTACTTTAAGTTTTGCCACAAGGTCAAATAAGTTTGGGGGTGGGAGTGCTAGAAGTTGAACCCAGAGGCGCTTTACCACTGAACTACATACCAAGTACTTTTTATTTGCAGACGGAGTCTAAGTTGCTGAACTTTTGATCATTCTGCCTCAGCTGCCTGAGTTGCTAGATTATAGGTGTGAACCAACTGTGCCTGGTCAGATAACCATTTCTTTTTGTTTTGTTTTGTTTGGGTGCTGGGGACTGAACCCAGGGGTGCTTTGCCATTGAACTATACTCCCAGTCCTTTTTAAATTTTGAGACAAGGTCTCAGTTGCTGAGGCTGGCCATGAACTTGCAATCCTTTTGCCTCAGCCTTCAGAGGAGCTGGGATTACAGGTTGCACTACCGTGCCCAACCCAGACAATCATTTTTTTTTTGTTATTTGCTCCTTTTTTTTTTTTTTAACTTTAGGCATAGTACTTAAATTTTTTTCAACCAAAATAAAAATTTAAAAAACATTTTTTCCTTCAAGTCAGGAAACAATTTCAGCAAAAGATACCAACTAATTTGCTGCACTATTCCATGTTTGGCTATAAGACATGTATGCTTAGGACCCCTGAGATATATAAATGATAAAGAAACTGCTTCTGCTCACCATATATGTATGTACATGGGTACTTCACCTTAACACTAGTTTTGACAAAACTGAATTCAGGAACAGAACCAACAGGTCCTTCTTGGACTAGTTCTGACAAGAGTCGAGTTAGCTGAAGATAAAAGTATTCTCACTACAAGGTGGTTTTATATAAACTAAAAAACGGTCTGAAGCTCATACCATGAGACTCTACAGTGTCTGAGCAAACAGGACGACATACTGTGACACCATGAGAGTAACATGACATTAGCTATGCAGCAGATTTGTTACACTGGAAAGTAACTGCATCATCTACCTGGCATTCTCTGCAAGATGTAACTGTAAGATTGGGGACGTATCTACCCCTGCCTTCAGCCTCTGTCAAAAATCTAAGTTATGGCTCAATGGTAGAGGGCTTGTCTGGCATGTGTGAGGGCTGAGGTTTGATTCCCAGCACAGCATTAAAAACAATCATCCAGTTGTTTATGTACTGAGATGTCTAACCGCAGTGAAAGGAAGACAGAAGTTTTAGAAGGCTGAATACATTCAATTTTGCGCCTTTTTAAAACAAGGATTAACAATTTTCAAAAACAGTAAGAAAGCAAGGCACACCCTTTGACAAGGAGGCCTGGAGTTTGGTGGCAGGAACCCTAAGGCAGGGACAGGAGCACTAATCTGAACACTCACCTCACCTGCTATTCACTTATCTAGGACTCCTTAGCCAAGAACTTAATCTCTGGTTTCTTCCATCAAGTACAGGTGGTTCAGGTGATCTCCTGAATCCTGTCTGCACTAAAATCCCTTGGGTCTACAAGAATTCTCCCAGATATTATTTAACTAGGTTAGAATACCCTAACCCTTTCTACCTATTTGGGAAATCACTCAAATCCCAAATTTTAAACATTTATAATGCGCAAACACAACATGAAAGTGCGAAAAGAGTGAAATTAGAAGAAAAAGACAAAGAAAACTTTATTGGAATTTTAAATTTCTAAAGCGATTGCATGGGTCTGGATTAAAATTCCCAGTTTCCTTGGACTGGGATCAATTTCTGCTTTCTAGTGTAAAGACTGAATACTTGTGGTTTTTAATCTTCCCCACTGTATAGGCAGACTAAATTGTTATTTAGACAAATTTTTAATCCTTGGTGACTAAAATATGTACTTTAGCAACAGCCTATAGCAACAAATTACAAAAATTCATTCAGGGTCTGTGAAATGAGCAGTCTATACATTCTCAAAGCCCAAGAAACTCTTCAAAGAGAAAATTAGCAATCAACCACCAACCTGGTACAAGTGGCTAAGTCTAAGTCTAGAAAATGAAAACCCCTAAAAAATGTGAAAGGCTTAAGGTAAGATTAGATTCAATTTGCCTTGTAGAATCACCAGTATAAAAGAAAGCCACAAGGAACGTTCAATTACCATTCCTTCCACGTCTTCACTGAGTCCATCCACAGGGGCACATTCACTGGCATGGCCGTAGCAGAAGCAATTTCCACGAACCACCATATCATAAACTGCATAGTAGTACTTCTCTCTGATTTCCATTCTGGAATCCAAAAGGTTATCTCCCAAAGTATGCAGTTTCACAAACTTGATTCTCAAGTTGGTGATTTTTAATAGATCTATGAAGGTCAAGAAGATGAAAAGTCCGATCAAACAAGCAAGAATTTTTTTTTGCAATTCTGCTTCATTTCTCTTTAGAGCAAGACTTGACAAATGAAAATAGCTAAAGAAAAGTTTACTCCCCTGGGATAATCTGGAGGATAGTTGTAACGCTTAATATAATGTGATGGGCCCTGGAAGAAGGAAAGCTTACTGCCTTCTCATCAGTTTACTGAGAATGTCTAACCTGTGATGAATCTGTCTGAAGACCAGTGATTCACCAAGAAGTGTGAAAGTGCAGAAATAAGAATGCAGGTGTATGATCACAAAAACCCACTGGCACCAGGTAATCTAAAATACTGCAATCCCAACTGGCACCCACAGAAATTAGTGTCAGTCTCACAGAAAATTCCATTCGGGTGGGAAAAGGTTTATTTTCACCTCAATTTTTGTTATTATTTTAACAGGAACATATTTTTACTATCTAGTTTTGGAGGAGAAAATATTATCTGAAAATTCCTGCCACTTCAATGAAATTCAAGTTACCAAAACAGATTTAACACTCCAGAATAACTGCAATCCAGGGAGAAAAGTCAACCAAATTTTTAAGCAACATTTTTTAATCTACAACTTTTTTGTCCTAGTTTTATAAAATATTTCCATATTTATCAATATAATATACTGACATAAGGATAAAGGGGCTTAGTATGAGGATGTCAGGGCAAATTATTTTTTCCTAAATGTAAGTTCCTTGTAAAACAATTTCTCTTACTTTATCTTTCCTCTTTCATCCCAGATCTGGAGGCCTATGCTTACTACAGAAGCTGTGCTTCAATTACATCCTCCCATAACTGGATAAACCAACAGCGAGTCAACCTTTTCCACTATTGTTTTCACTAATTACTAAGGTGTTCTTGCCAAAGTGGATCCCGGGAGATTGGTGAGTCCATCTGCCCCCTGGCTGAGCTCTGTAGCCAGAAATTGCTCATAAGCTTTATTTTCATTTATGCTGATACAGTCTTACAAAGTACAATAGAAGACAAAAGAGTAGTGTGGCCCAGTGTATTAGATACTTTCAAAGCCCAAATACAATTTTAAATACTTGTAATAAATGCATAGTTTACAACAAAGACTAAAGAAATGGGTGGGGGTGGAAAGTCAAAATCCAGGCATTAAACTTGGGCTCTTTGTAAAGTCTGAAACAGAAAACCCACTGAGCTGAATGGCAACATTGCCTACTGCAAAATCCTCCCGCACAAAGTGAGCACAAGCCCCTACTGAAGAGAGGCCAGACCACAAGCGTGAAGGGCAGCTGGAATATTTAGAAACCCTTGAACCGATCTTTATGGAAGCCCTCAGAAGAGCAAATATGCTCTCCTCTCTCTCCTGCCATATTTAACAGTCAAGCCTCAAACCACCAGGGGATCATCTTGAAGTGCATCTCCAAGGTCTGTACAATAGGAACAACTCAAGAGACGTCTTTCCCTGGATTACAAAATAAATCAAAAGCATGATCAGCTAATGTGAATGCTTCTATAATACACAAATAGGTTTTCTGAGATCACTGAACAACAGAACACCAGGGGATTAAAGTTGTAGAAGCAGCACAATCCCCAAGTTCCCCAAATTTCACCTACAAGGGGTAGGTGAGTCCTTCTGTGGACTCAGGAGGTGTTTGTCTCCTAGAGCCCATGCAGATGTTTTTTCACAACTAGACTTTGAGACATGGAGGGACAGCCTCATAACTCACTCAAAAATTGGCACAGAGCTGGAAATGCCATTAAACATTTGTTTTACAATAGAATGAATGAGTAAATGATGGACCAGAGACAGTCTGGGCCACATGTAAAATTAATTTAAGCAGGGAAGCAGTACTTTTCTGGCAATATTCCCTGGATTTCTTCCACTCTATTCTTCCATGCTTTGAGCTTGGAGGTTCCATGAGGACTTGGTTAAAAACAGGGCCAAGCACAGCTGGGAAAGATCAGCAAGAATCAGCCCTGCCTCTACTCCACAGCACGGGAGGCAGTCTCACCCTTTCCAGGGCCAGCTCTGTGCAATACCTCAACCACAGCCAGTGGCAGTAACATCAGCATCAGCTTCAATTTATTTAACATTTTCTAAAGGCAAGACATTTTGGTTGGTTATTTCTATGTATCAACTTATTTTCCTTCCACAATAATCCCAAGGCCAATATCACTCTCTCCATTTAAAGATGAAAGAAAGCTGCAACAAAAGTCATAAGTAAATTACTTGCTCTGGGTCACATAGCTATATGATGGAACTAGGATCTAAATCCAGCTGTGATTCCAAAGCCCATTCTTTTAATTATTGCATATTGTTTTCCAAGAAGATCAGAATGTAATACTGTAATAGCATGAGCATATTTGCTGAACATTAGAAGAGCTCTGAACTGAGAGTCATAACATGTGGGTTACGATCTGACTGCCATTTAATAGCCACATCACTTTATATATGCTGTCCAACCTTGAGCCTTGGGGGTTTTCATTTTCCAGACTTAGGTTTAGCCACTTGTACCAGGTTGGTGGTTGATGGCTATTAAACAGAAATACAGCCTTCATTTTCATGAGTACATTGAGCATGGCTGACACTTTTTCTTTCCCATCTTTCCTCACCAAGAGTTTTAATAAAGCACATGGTAACCTAGCTGGAGATGTTTCCTCATGTCTCCTGTACTGTGGCCATGTGACCAGTTGCAGGCATTGGAATATGAACAGAAGTGATATGGACAATTCCCATGTCTCATTTTAAATGAAATGTGCTTGCCTGCCACAGAGTGAGAGGAGGATACAGTGGTGGTGGTCTAATTCTAGCCACATGGATAAACCTGGAAAGAAGATTGGCTTTATAGCTAGGGCTACCCACTTAGCAAGTAGAAATGAAAGCCTAATTACAGCAGTTGAGCTACATTTCTTCTCTAGAAAACCCTCTGGCTGATTTCATAAGAGAAATAAACTTCTACTTTATTTGAGCAACTGTATTTTTTGGCACACTTTGCTACAACAGCTTAATCTGTATTCTAAACAATATAATGAGCAATAACATAAATAAGACAGGATGATCAACATGATCATTTGAGTACTTATGATAAATCTTTTACTCTTATCAAAACATGTTCTCCGTCATTGAAGACCTATTACTGACATTTCAGGGGCTCCTGGTAGGGTACGACAGTGGAAGGAAGAAAATGTCAGTGGATCTGGGACTGAATACTTGGGTTCTGGGGTGATACTCATTCAATAAGTGATGTTTCCCATCCAAACTTTTATTTGAAAACAAGCTTACTCTGTATCCTTGGGCTATAAGGATCTTCTATTTTGAATGCAGGATCTAAAGCACGAAATATCACCTAAAAATAGATAAGAGAGGTTGGCATTTTTGAGATTGCGTAAAGCAGACTTGCAAGTGTAATGGAGAACAAACGAGCAAACAAACCTCCCCTTCTGTTGAGGGTTCAATGTCTGAATATCGGGAATCACAAATTATATCATCGACTTTCTTCATGGGTCCAGTTGAGATGCCTGGGAACGAGCTCTCACAGTCGTAGGCGAAGTATCTGTACACGCCCCAGGTTTTCCCAAAGTCAGATGATCGCTCTATCAGCATAGCAGCCGGACGGAATGTCTAAAAGCAGGGAACAAAAGTCTCGTTTGATGTTTTTTATTGGTGATCTGTACTTTTTTAAGTCACAGATGAAAATGTCACTTGCTGTGTGCCACAAGCCCTGACTGCATGTGGCTGGTATTTCAGACTGTGGCTGGATTTCAAATACTTCAAGCTGTTTCACGGAGCCTCTTCTTGCAAGGAAAAGTGTCTATTCTCTAAATTTTACACTTTTTCCTAGTCTACTAGATTAGTAAGCTGTTTCTCTTTAAAAGTGGATTACAAACAGGCCTTAATAGCAAAAAATTTTTGGTATACTTAATGCCTATAACAAAATTGAGTTTTGGTGCTCATTCTTTCGTTTCTTCATTTAACCCTTCAATATATGTATGAACAGCCTAAATGGCACCAGACAGTGGCCTCTATAGATGTATATGTGCCATATGTAGTTAAATGAAGTACAGGTATAAGCATAAGAAATTTACAGTACATGTCAAACACCATAGAATCACATGGACTACTTTGAAAAAATAAGAAGATATTAAACTAGAAGTTGGGAATCCAGCAATTCTCTAGCTAGGTACATACCCAAAAAACTGAAATCAGGGACTCAGACACTTTTACATGACTGTCCATTAGCACTATTCACAACAGCCAAAGGCAGCAAGAACTCAAGTGTCTTTCAGCTGGTAAATGGAAAAACAAAATGTGGCAAATACATACAATGAAATATCCCTCGTTCACAAAGAGAATTCTGACACTTATTACAGTGGATGAATATTGAAAGTGTTATACTAAGTGAAATAAGTCACACAAAATTTCAAATATAATAATGCCATTCATATGAAATATCTAGGATAGTGAAGAGATATCTAGTATAGTAAAGACCGAAAGTAACCAGGGGAAGACAACAGGGAGTTACTGCTTAAGGACACAGAGCTTTTGTTTGGAGTCATGAAAAAGTTCTGGGAATTGATAGAAGTAATGGTTGTACAATTCAGTCTAACATCACTTAAAAAGTGTTAAAAGGCAAATTTTATGGTATGCGTATTTTACAAACAAAAACATTTTTCAAAATAAAGCTAGGAAATGTTTCACAAAGAAGATAGCATTAAAGATCTGAATGAGGGTTTTCTAGGCAGGGCTGGAGGTGGCCAAAGGTGGCAGGAGAGGTTGGTTGGGGCAGGATAGGAAAGCCGTTGTTTACAATGCTAGGGGGCTTACTTTACCTTTTTGCAATGAAAGGGAATTACTGAGGCATTAAGAGAAAAAAGTTAAAATGATCATATTACACTTTAGTGAAATAACTCTTTTGGCAGAGTTATTGATTTGGGAAAAAAAAGATGGGGAAACTCAGTGGGGGGAAAAAGAAGATGAAGGTTTTTTTTCCCAGAAACTCACGAAGTTGAGACAGGAGAATTACAAATTTGAGACCAGCCTCAGCAACTATGAAGGCCCTAAGCAACTCAGCAAGACCGTGTCTCAAAAAATAAAAGGGGTTGGGCTGTAGCTCAGTGGTTATGTGCCCCTGGGTTCACTCCAAAATAAAAAAAAAAAAAAAGGTTTTTTTAATTCAAGAAATTAAAACATAAAAAGAAAAAAAAAAAGTATGGAAATGACTGCTCTGAAAATTTAATGACAGTAAAATATGCTGAATTAACTTGGTGGTCAATTAGATCTCAGTGGAGAGGAAGGGAAAGGAAACAAGGCACCAGGGCTTGCGAAGCTGGGTGGGGGTGCTGCTGATGAAGAGGGCATGGAAGAGGAGTGAAGGCACTGGGGTTTGGGATGGTGGTATGTGCCAGTTACAGTGGTCTGGCACTTTGAAACGTGGATGTGGAAGTCCCTGCACACACATAACATTTGAAACTTCCAAGTATATGATTTCTCCAAAAGAGAAGCAAAGGCAAGATAAAGGGAGCCAAAGCAGTGCTCCAGGAAAATGCACCAGCGAGAGGCTAGACCAAGAGAAACCGCAGAGCCAGTGACGCCAGCTACAGTATTCCATTTAACTCTCCATCACAGGCTGGTCTGACTTCCTTCCAAATTCCTATTTTGGAGATCTAATTTGATATGTCACAAGGTGACTAGGTGCAAATAGGGTCTTCAAAAGATAAGTAAGGCTCAAGAAGGTCATTAGGGTGGGCTTAATTCCAACATGACTGGTGTCCTTTGAAGAGGAAATGAAGATACATTTGCAGAGTAAAGACCATGTGAAAGAGAAGACACCTATGTACAAGCTGAGGACAGAAGAAACTAACCCTAGCCACACCTCTATCTCAGATGTCTAGCCTCTGGGACTGGGAAAAATTATATACCTATTGTTTGATCCCCCTAGTCTGTGGTACTTTGTTAGGGTGGCCCTGGGAAACTACACTCTCTCATAACACATTTGTCTTACAGATGAGGAAATTGAGACTCAGGCATTAATTGACTTGATGGTTACAGGCAGAATTCAAATCTAGGCTAAATTAGACCAGTACCATCTCCCTTCTGGTTAAGGGCATAGTAGAAGAGTGAAAAATGGATGTCAGGGGGGAAAGAGAAAAAAGAATGCTCAAAACAAAATAAGATGATGATTTGGGAGGGTGTAATGAACTGGAAATAAGAGAGTCAACTGGAAATAAGAGATAAAGCAGAATGAGCACTACCAATCAGCAAACAGGCAAAGGTTTCACACCCATGAACAGGGCAAGTGCATTTTAGGAGGTGAAGTCAGACCACCATGGAAGATCAAAGGAGAATTAAGCCACCTAGGAAACAGAACCCAAATAAAGATATCTACTTCTGAATTAAAATCAACACTTGGGTGAGAGGTAAGGGTGAAAATGAACACATGCCCAGACCTCTTTTTATCTTAATAATCACAAGGCCCTTTTTCTCTGATAAAAATGAGTCAAGGGAAAAAAGTAGATTACATCTTGCAGATGCATAAATTACTTTTTTTTTATCTATCCAGGAATAGAAGAAAATGATAATCAAACTGAAGGGAGTACTAGACTAAGGATTTTAGGGTAAGTGGGGGATCCCCAGTGACTGATGGAAACTACTGTGTGCCAGTAGCCATGGCATATCCCACAACATCAGACTCCTGCTTGGTGACACTGGGGAGGACCTGGGAGGGTCACGCCTAGTCTGATGTCACTGTGTCAAAAAGAAAAAGAGGAAAAGCATTGAAACCAGTCCTGCCCGTGCTTTCTTCTCCCTCCCTTCTGGAAACTTTTAAGTTCCAAAGGGCCATTGACAAGTCATCCAATTTCCTGTGGCATTAAAAAGCCACTGGAAACTGGAACAATGCATTGCACCTCAAGAAGGAAGCCTTTCTGTGCCCTTTGCTTAGTGACCAACCTTCTCAGGCTTTGTGCTGTTTGCACAGTTGCCTCCAGACGAGAATTTGGAAACATCTGGTTATATACAAAAACCTAACATACACAAAATGAGTTTTGCTAGCCAGAGAAACCCTAATCAGTCATCTCCATGGCAAACCCATGTGAGAATAAACACATACTCTTCATCTCCATCCCCAACCTCAGTTCCCTTCCTGTCTCCACCACTGTGGATGTAATCACCATCTTCCCAGTTGGACTGCTAGATGACTTCTGACTCGTCCCTTTCCCTCTGCTGCTTTGTCTCTGCTCTTTCTGCCCTTCATGGGTCAACCTTTGATCCTAAAGCATCCAAGCCTCTGTACATGGGAAACAGGGTCGCCTCCCCTCAGCAATGATTCTCAAAGGCACAGGGTCTCAGCACGGCAGCAAGAGGACACATGTGACATTGAAAAAACTTTCCAAGTACGCCTAACCAGGAAACTTGAAATGACCTGAAATTCAAAACTTTCTGAGTGCCAATCTGACTCAAAGAATTTTGAATTCTGGAACACTTTGGATTTTGGATTTCAGCATTGGAGGTGCTAAAGTGATAATGTCTACACAAATATTTCAAATTCTGAAACACGTCTGGTCCCAAGCATTTTGGATAAGGGATACTCAACCTGTAAGACGAACTGGACTCCTAGGCTGCAGGAAGAGGCTCCCTCCTAGGTGAGGCTCGCAGCTGGCCTTTCCGTTAACACCAGCCCTCCATCAGCACTGACTTCAGTAAGAGCACCCCACTTGTCTCCTTGTCTCACTATCCTAGTCCCTGCTCTTTTTCCTTGAGGGCTGTCCTTTCTGAACCACAGGACTTATTTCTTATCCCTGTTTCCTATAAGTTCACATTCCTTACCAAGGAAGCAGGGGCCCTCTGATTCTAATCTGCTTTGCTAATTTCCCCACCCTCACTTCCTGGAGCTCCAGGCAAATCTACAGAGCACCAGGCTGAACCAACCCAGCTCAAAGGTCCTACCACCATTGCTATGCTCGCAGACTGTGTTCTCTGCCAAGAGTGGCTTTTCTTCCACCCCGTCTCACTGAAATCCTGGCTCAGGTCCAGTGCGACCCAGTCCTCTCCTGGGGAGGCTTTCTCCTTAATCCCAGGCTAAAATTAATATCCCCCTCTCCTATGCTAAAGTACAGTGTTTATAAAACTATCAAGTGCCCACAACATGCCAGGACAGCAAGATTATCCCTATTCCCAGAGCAGAGGGGTATGTCACACAACCCTGGGATGCAGGCACCCTTCTTCCCATTTTACTAACGAGGAAGCTGTACACCCGTAGAGGGTGGAACAGGGATTCACACCCAAGTCTGCCCAACCCCATACCTGTTGCTTTTCTCACTGGAGCTAGAACCCAAAGGGTAAGTTTTCACCCCTTAAACTGAACACTGACAAATGTGTCCATCATTCACAGTCTAGTTGCCACCTGCTGTTTGACCTTTGGCATTTGTGTACACATTTTCACCTCTGGCCCACTGTATTCACTAGGATGAGTACTGAAAAAGTTCCCAAAGGACTTCTGAATAGAAATAAACTCAGAGCTATCCATGTATGTGAACAGATGGCCTCTCCAAGGTAAAAGACAGGACCATAAGCATTAGTAAAGGTGATTTTCAATATTTTTAGGTGTCACATGACACAAAGGCAACATCTTCATGTGTGACTGAGTTTCAATTAACCATCAGGTTGAGTGTGTGGACAGTGAGAGGACAAATTTGATGACAAGAAGCACCTGATGAATTATTCTGTGAAAGTCCTCCGCTTCACCCTTGGGATCTAGTGTCAGTATAAACCTTACCGTCTCAGCAACACAACCACCGGTTACTTGGAAGTAATCAAGGGGATGAAGAGCTCAGGCCTGGGAACTGCACGGCCCCAATGTTCCTGCTAGTCACTTTCTGACTCCCACGCCAACCCGTGCTCCCAGGCCTCACAGGCTCTGATAAGTGGACATAAGTGAAACTTTCATGACTCCTTCGCCATATGGGAAATGTATCCCCAGCACCTTTTCCTAACTCCAACTGCAAACTATTCAAAAGCGATTTTAATCTGGGAAGCAAAAAGCAAATTATGAGTTTTATGTGCGCCAACATGTACTCTAAGCCATGTGAAGTCTGTCATTTCCAGGCAGCTGCTTAAGAAGAAACAAAGGGACTTTGTGCAGAGACATTCCCTAGTCCTGGAGTCATTTTACATCTTGAAAAGAAAAACGATGAGAAAAATTTACATTTAAGAAGGCAGACACATTTCTTAAGGAACTGTAAAACTATTCCCATAAATTTTGCAAAACCTTGAAAACTAAAGATAATATACTTCCTTTTCAGTTACCAGACTCAGCATTAAAACAAACACATGGGATCAGAGATTTTTATGTCCAGATGTTTTATTGTGGTTTGGAAGCAAGTCAATGCTGCCTCTCTCCACAGAGAGATAAAGAGATACCCAATTAAAAGTTTATAGTTGAATTACCTTAGAATAGAAGTTCTTTCTACTTATGGCCATGAAGACAGAGTATTTGTTAATGGTCATTGTTGACGCCCATGTTTTAAAAGTTGCTCAATGATTCCCAACTTAGGGTAACAAAAGTTTCCACTTAGGCCAACTCACAAGGACATTTGTTTTGAAAGGGGTAATTACACACTGCTCTCACATGTTGTTTGAGAGAAAATTATGGATTTCTTACCTTAAAAGTCATTATGAGATGAGTAAAATGGAATTCTGCTTCCAAATCCAGTTGGATAGTTACATTTTCCACACCTATCAAAGATTTTTTTAAAAAATAAAGGAAAGGTTAAGGCAAATAGGAACATCTCTGAACAACTGTGACTATTTTCTTAAACTATCCTTGGGCTCCTCATAGAAATCCTCTTTGCCTTCTAGCTTTTGCTGAAGCTAAAGCTATTAACATTAATCTTTACTTATTTAGGTGATGAAGCACAAGCCAGAATGAGTCTTCAGTTTTCCACAAATCATTCTGGAGCTCAACTTACTGAATCTGCTCACAGGAACAAGACATCTGGCAGGGTGCCTTTCTGTGCTGTCAAGAAAGACATTTCTTGCCCAGGAAGACATGAAACACATCCCAACCCTCTAAGCCAAGCAATTCTCAGAATGGAAGGGGGCACTTCCTGTACACAGTAGGGGGTGAGCTTGCAGTATGAAGCAAAGGGACACAATCCTTCTTCAATAAAACACAAATACTCTTTTTCTCCATGGGGCAGCAAAGAAAATAAATAAGTCTAGTGCATATATTAGTAATACGCTTAGAAAATTATCTGTCCCGATGGGGCAACCTTTGGATGCATTTCCACAGCCGAAAAACAATGCTAAAGAGACAAAGAATCAGTCAAGTAAATAAACTGGCCCAGAACAAATAGGAACATCTTCCCTTTCAGGGGAAAGCCTGAACAAACAAATGAGCCTTTGCACTGTGCCCTGAGGGTCAGTCGGTCCCACTTGAACACACTAAAAAGGCCACTGGAATCCCAGGGATGGGAAGCACCTCCCCCAACCCCAAGCCCTCTAGCCAGCCTGTTTGGTCAAGGAGACTTTTCCATATTTCCAGATAGGAGGGAGCCTTTGGGGGCCATCTTCCAGAGCAAAAGAACTCTTCAACGCGGGAAGACAGGAATGTGTCAGAATGAATCATGTCATAGGCTGGTTGTATTTTCAGGAAATCAGTAGGATCTTTTGAAATAAACTCTCCTGCTGGAAAACTGCCAAGTCGATTGAGGGGAAAAAGTGGTCACTGGAACGGATATGAGTTAGTTGGAATGTTAAAAGAAAAACACTATAATCATACTAATGAAACTTATCTAACTTATTAAAAAGAAACATGTTACAAAACGACTCTGGACACTTATTCCTAAGTGAAATGTATGCTAAGGTGATTTTACTTCTCTCCTTTTCCAGGCTTTTAAAAATCTGGGATATTTGTTCGAAATTAAGAGATAATGAAATAAAATACAAAGCAAGACCAGCTCCATAAGACATTCTTACATGTAACATAAGACACACACCTCAAAGTGTGTCCCCAAAGCACACATTCCATTTAGATTTATAGCCTGATAAAACACTAGGTTTGGTTTTTTTTCTGGTGTTTTGTTTTCATGTTTTCATATGCGAAGAAAAATCCATGGAGAAGAGAAACAAGATCATTCTTCTATCGTGTATTTGATTTTTCAAATCTAGAAACAGATTACCATGAAGGGTCAGTTAAAAGTAGCTGTATGTTCCAGGCATGTTTCTTGACCTGAGCACTGCTGATTTAAATACCACCCCGCATAAGGACAACTCACGCAAAACACACAGAAAATAGATAAAGTCACATTCAGAGAGAAAGTCTTTAATTGTTAGCTATCAGACAACAGAGAGATGATAGGGTATAGTAACAATCAGTCTGACTTTCTAAAGGCCAAGTTCCATCTGTCTAATCTCATCTAATCTTTGTGACAGAGAACTCAAGCCCCTGTTTGGAAAATCCTTCTGGCATTTGGACTCTCTTGTTGCAAAAATTCAAAGCTGTGGAAACTGATTGACTCCAGATATAACTAGGAAAAACCTTCCCTAGGAACTATATCACCTGAAAAGCAATTTTACTAATAAAATGGAGACAGTCTGATTCCTATTATCCAGGTACCCTTTCCCCATTCCACTGGAAGAATGTGGGAGGTCAGGAAACACTCCTGCCCCTGCTTGTAATACACTCCATGCTATTTCAGAAGTCCTTTGTGACTCAGTTTATAGAAACTTTTTTTCACACTGAACTATCAACCAAAATATTCTCCTTATAGGAATGATGAATTCTTTAACAATTAATCTAAAGGATGCATAATTTCTGAGGATCTGTCTCAGATTGGTAACCAATAGATGCCCAAAGTCAACCAATGACCAATTAACCCTCCCTAGAAACAGTCCTCTAGAAAACTTTGCAATTCAATAATGAATGACATGGGAGATATTAAGGGAGTTCCTCTATTAATGAATCATAAACAACTGCATACATCCAAAGCTCCCCAGGTAGAGGGCACATAAAGAAATTTAGTTGTATCAAAGCCCTTTATGCCAGGCTTATGTTCACTTCTTTGCGAGTCCTTTTCCATAAAATTTTTATTAAAAAATCTAATGGAACATTGTTAATTAACACAATAACTTTACCTTTATTCCCTTAATTTCAACATTTAACAAGTGTGATACTCACCGGACCTTAGTTTCTTAGCAATAGGAGCATCATATTTGATGAATTTAACAAGTCAAAACCCAAAAGGCAAAGAAAGAAAAAGGGGCTGTATTCACACAATTACTGGGGAGATGGTTTAACTTGGGGTTGTATTCACATTGATGAACTTTTAAAATTACATTGCTATTCTTATTTCATAGTATTACTATTACTGGTAGGAAATTTTTTGTAGCTGGAAAGAATGTGAGGGAGGGGCTCTGATTTTGCCTTTTGGGGTAGATAAAAATGAAAGCTATGTTCTGTGGAAGAATAAGGGCTTGAGGAATATGGGGGGCCTTCACATACCTTCCCCTGAATGCCCCAACACAAACTCATTCCCTAAGGCTCCCCTCAGCTGAGGACTATGGTCCAGCATGAGATTGCTTTCTTCCAAGCTGTTTACTTTAGGGAGAAGGGTCAGATTTTACCAAGAAAAGTTAGTGCTATAGGCAGTTTATCTGTCAGAGACCTTAATTACAGGACTGAAAAGCCAATAGCAATTACAAACACCCAGGAGCCTGTAAAGCCCATGCATGTTGCCAATCATATCCCATGGAACTTGTTCCCACACCAACCACATACCATTTTCGGATTGCCACCAAATCTTAAGGCGGTTTGGAGCAAATGTAGTGACCACATTTTCAATGAGATGGCTGTCAGGATTGAGGGTCTCATGATAAGGATCTTGGGAATCGCATATGAAGCATTTTTTGTCCTCCTGAAAACAAGTTAGTTTCATGAGTCTAGGAAGCGATCTCATTTAAAAACAAACAAAACATAAAACCAGCCACCACAATGAAAAACCCCATTAAGCCCACAATACAAAAATCAAACCATGACAGATTCAAAAAAGATGAGTAAGCAAAAATGAAACGACTCTCACATCTTTCCTCTTAAGTTATCGAGTCTAAAATATTCCTGAAAATAATTTTCTTTCTTGTAAATTCAAGGTCAAAAGTAAAAGAGGGCTTTGTTTCCATAAGCTACTAATTTAATCAAAATCAAATTTCTAGGCTTAGACCTTAATCTCAGTAAATAGCTGGAGAAGCTTAGTCTAGATTTTTTCCTGACATAAAGCAAACTGGAAATGAAAAAAAAAAAAAGAAAAGAAAAAGAACAATTCATTTGGTCTGATTATCTAAAACCTAAATAAGGCAGAAACCAAGTATTAGACAAAAGTATTTCGAGAGGCTTTGGGACCTAGAGAACAAGATTTCTGAGTTTCTACTTTGCTTGAGTAAGCAGCTGGGCAGTCGTGGCTCACAGGCTAACTTGTAAACTGCACAGAATAGCTGGAGAGGCGGGTACCAGGCTGTCCTGCCACAATGGACCTCTATAAATTGGGTCCAATTCAAAGAACTCCCAAATGACTGTGAACTGAAATGAAGATGGTCTTGTTTTAGAGGAGATCTGAATTTCTTTTATTTTCTTTTTCCCTAAAATGGCAGCCACAGACACATGGGCCCCGAGGTCACAAGAGTTCCCAATTGTCTTTATATGGTAATATGGTGGATCATAAATAGCATAGCTTACTGGTTTCCTTTTCCATATGGAGCTTTGCTCTGTACCTACATGGTCTAAAGTGCAGATTTTTCTTAAGTCTGAAAATGATGTGAAGACTGCAATATATAGAGACCTACATATATCTATCTCACAAATAGACTTTGGTTCAGGATGATTTTCTTACAAGGTCCAAATTGACTAACTATACTTTTACATTTGTATTTAGTTGTTACCTTCTTCCACAAAGGATTTGTAGATTGGCAAGATGTATTAATCGATCAATCAATAATAATAATAGACACCAAAAGTCAGGGATACACGAGGACCAGGAACAAAAACTTTCTGCCTTAGTTTCTATACCTACTCAATGTTTTGCTGAAAGTGGGTGGGAATGCCGAGCACTTGCCTAGCATTTGCAAGAACCTAGGCTTGATCCCCAGCACCAGAAAAAAAATTTTTTTTTTAAAAAGTGCATGCCTACTCCCTTTTAGACCCCATTATCTGTGAAAAGCACTCCACAATTTCATGGCTAATCCTATAAATCAGAGAGTCTGGCTCTACTTGCTTTTAAGACAAGCAGAGTGATTCTCTTTCCAGTTGAAGCTGATTTCAGACTGGTGATTCATCTACAGGATGTCCTGGCCTCTGAAGTAAATGTCAGCACAATAGTTTAGGTAAAATTTAAATGCTAATATTAGAAAAGGTAACATCAACTGCCTTCATTAACTTGTAGTCAAGGAAACTAGTACTGACAAACAATTACCAGAATTAAAAAAAAAAAAAAAAAGGTTAATTATAGCCTCCTTTCTAATCAGGAGGAAGCAGTCTAGACATCTCTGTATAAACCTGGAAGCAAATGAGTGGAATTCACTTTACCACATTCCTTAAGTTTAATTTATCAGGTCCCCAGAATGGGCTTTCTGCTTTGTAAATGGGTCTCTAAGGCATCTGCTGTACAAAGCACAAGACACAATGTCCTTCTACTGAAGGGCAGTTACACAGGTGGGTGGCGTGACCTGGCTCAGAGCAATTTGCTTGGAACTTGCCCTACATGTGAGACTAACATCTTTTGCTTTTGTTAGAGGCCAGAGATAAAAGCCTTCTTTTTAAGACTCAAGGAAAAGGACCCAAATTCTGGGTAGTTTATGCTCTGTCTTTTAAATTAATTCTGACTTTGTACATACATGACCCCTGAAGTTTAAAATCTGCATCCTCTTAGAAACAGGTAACACCTTGATATTTCATTTTGGTCTTCTACTTTCAGGGTACCATGGCAACCAGCACATTCTGATAAAGGAAGCATCTAATCCTAATATCTAATGGAGGTAAATGGGCAGAGGACCAAGCCAAGAAATAAAAATGGGTTCAGTGACTGGAATCACCTTGCCAGGCAACAGTGCTTTGAATAACCTTTTTTTGTGAATGAAAGGTGAGGGGGGGGGGAAAAACCCGAGATTACTGCTCAGTATATAAAAGGATAAACCATTTTTAATGCACACCTCCAAATAAAAGATATAAAGAAAAAGAAAAAAGACTTTGAGAGCCCCTGAGCAAGGGTAGGACACAAGGCAAGGGCCAGGTCTGTCTGCAGTCCTGGCTTTTCATACTGATGGTGCTAGTGGCAGGAAATGTTTGGCGGATGCAACTGTGCAAACTGAGGTGGGGGCGAAACAGTGACCAGCCTAATCCCAGGACTCCCCGGCTGGCTGCACTTCCTATCTGGATTGCTGGCAGGATGCGGAGTCCCCTTAGGTCAAGTCCGGAGGAGATGCAAGCACCCGATGGTCAGTCCTCACCTGCAGGTGGCTGACAATACAGTAGGGTTCCGGTTTGTGCAGTCCGCACGTGGAGGTCACTGAGAGCTTTTGAGCTCGGCCTATGAGAAGGTCACCGGTGGCGGGGTAGCAGCTGCCTTCAGCGCAACCATAGCTGAACTCCGGTTCTTGAGTGCGCACTCGGGTTCCGCACAAGGCTACAGAAAGATCAAGCTATGTGGTTGCAGGGCACAAGCAGGGAACAGGCCCGAGGAAAAGAAAAAGCAGGAGGCAGGGACAGAGTGAATTCAGAAGAAAGCAGAATACACAGAAAAAACAATGGAGAGATAAGGAAGAGGCTGGGAAGGCAGGGTCTGGAGAAAAGAACGCAGAAAGAAACCTACACACGTCATCAGGTCGGTCTAGCAGCAGCTGAAGGCATCACTCCCAGGAAACCCATCCCACCGCTTGCACCCACCCTGATCCACCCCAGGGGTGCAAACCCCCACCACAAAGGTGGATGTGCTGACTCGCCGCTTCGACGTGCCTAAACCGAGGTTCTGGATGGCTAGCGGCCACGCGCTGCACACCCGCGCGCACATGGCAGCGCGGCGCGCCTCCCCAGTATGTGTGCGGGGAAATTTGTGCGCGTGAAAATGTGCTAGCGTGGGGGCTTAGAAAGTGTGCGCATGCACGCACTAGGGTCTCTCGTGATTCGGTGGGGTGTGTGGAGGGGCGGGTAAGGAGCTTGCAGCAGATGCCGCTTCCCCATGCAAAGGGCAATCTTAAGTCCTGCAGCTCTGAAGTGGCTTCAATGTTTCGCCATTTCGAAAAACCACCCAGTCCAGCTGTTTCTGGTGCCACCCAGAGACAAACAGGGATGGTAAATTAAAGCCACATGGCCCCAAATCTGTTCCCAGGACGATGCCTACACTCAGCCCCCGCACTTTTCTGAGCAACTGAGTTTTTCGCAGACCCTCCACAGCAACCCCTGCCACCCTAGGAAGCCTGCCTTTCCTAGTGGGTAAAATGAATTGGCCGAAGGTGCCTCCTCCGGACCGGCAGTGGAGGGAGCTCTGGGCGCAGAGCCGCGGATGCGGGTCCGCCGACCTTCGCATGCGCCATCCCCAGCCACCACCGAGGTGAAAGCATAGCGTTTAATCCCAGAGAGGTCATTTTCAACCTGTCCTGCTCCCCCGGATCCCCTAGGCTACCTTCGAAACGAGGACAAACCCTTTTGGGTTTCCCTCCCCCATACCCAAGCGCCACCCCTCTCCCCACAGCTTCCTCAGAATTACCTAAGAAACTGAAGGCGAACACCTGGAGCAGCCCCATATCCAGTCCCCGCAGTCGAGGAGACACCGCCGAGGAGGGGAAACACCCCAGCCAAACTGCCTGCCTTTTCTTCGCGTCTTCGGTTCTGGAGAGGTGGAGGGGGAAAAAGGCGAATATTCAGGGAAAAGAGAAGGGCCCTTCCATTTCCTGCCGCTCCCAAGGAAGCAAGGGGTGGGCCGGAGAAGCGGGGGAAAATCACGCAGCCACTTTGTTCTTCTCACCCCAGTGCGAGCGCTCCTGCCGGTCCTGGCAGCCCCCGAGCCCAAAGAAGGGAATTAGAAAGTTTAGCCTTGGGAGGAACCCAGGGAGGCGCCTCTGCTCATGCGCACACGACAGCAGGGGCTGAGGGGGCGGGCGGCTACAACTTGGCGAGGAGGGGGTGAGGTCCGGGTCCCACCCCCCCGGGACGCTTCTTTTGTTTTAAGGCAGCTTCCACGTTTGCCGCTGGGTTTTGGCGCCTTCAGTTCCCAGCGTGGGATGGCGGGTCCACCACTGGTGCGTGTCCTGGGCCCGTGTGCAGAAGGTGGGATGCGTTTGGGCTGGTTTGAGAGATAGGTGCTCAGATCACCCAGTGAGGGGAGTGTTGGGACCTACCTGGACTCGTACATTTACATTTGTAAGAAGTGAGTCATGAAAAGGTGCCCAAGGCTACAAACTCTTGCACAGGCGATGGGGGAAGGCAGGTTACCCCTTAGAAAGAGGGTCGACCTGTCGGGTTTGTTGTTTAGAATGTGAAACCCACCCCACCCCAGAATCAAGAGCCAGAGTTTGAGAGGAGTACTTCTTTAATTTCTTCCTATGAGGAAAGGGAAACTGTTATTCACTGCGCATTGTTTGCGCACACATTTATTTAGGACATGCTTAGAGATTCTGCTCCCAGGTGGTCATGGCACTGAATTATCCATTCGTTTTTTAAAAACTGACTTCTTACCAAACTATGGCATTAATTCAGGTAATTTCTTGCACTATTGTTAAGGCCTGTTTTCCCCATCTCTCTGTGAAGAATTGATATACATCCACGAAGCTAGAGATCATTCATAAGTCACATTGCAAAATTTCTATTCAGCACAAATCTCAATTCTCGGGAGGAACTCCATAGTATACAAATGGGGAGGTGAGGAGGGGTCTCTAATGAAGTCTCTTTAACAGTACTTTGCGTAGCCTAGCTGGTAAAATAGATGGTATCACCCAACTCCTGATAGTTGGATAGGAAAAAGAAGTTGGGGACCATACGCCACTATTCCTGTGAATTAGCCAATTCTGCTGTCCTTTGCCATGGATGGAGTCAGTCTGAGCTTTCTTTAGTCCTGCTCTGACCAATTGTTCTGAAAAGAGGGGAATATAGTTAGTTGGTAGCCCAGTCCAGAGATTTTGATTGTTTCCAGTCATCAAGGGGAAGGGTTTACTTAGCTAAATGGTCAGTTTTTAACTTGGCTACAATGAGGTAGGCCAAGGGAAGTTTAATCATTAGACCATAGACTAAGCTACCCTACAAATTTATAAACATCCACTAATCTGAGGGAGGCAAGAGCCTCAGGTCTTGATGAGGCATTAATTATTCACCAAATGCGCGCTTACCCTTGTGCAGCCTGAGATTTTTGTTTCCTGCTGGTGCTTAGGATCCTGGGTGCTAGCAGGGTAGCCCAGACAGCACTGAGGAACCTGGTGCTGTTGTGAGGATTTAATACTGCAGTGGAGAGTCTACACAGATTTAAAAGAAAAACATTAAAAGGTGAACCTTTTCTTTGTTCAGCTTTTTAATACCCTGAACCAAAATTTCATCTTACAGTTTTCATCCACACAAATTGCAAGCACCATTCAGTTCTTTCCCCAGCCTTCCTTGCCTGGAGCCATTCTTGCCACTTGTCCCTGGTCAGTGTCCCCTCCCCCTTGCAAAGGTTTATTTGCCTTTAATACTCTTCGAAATCCTGGCTGCTTTCCCGATCACCTCACTCTTAGTTAATTTAACACTACTGAAAAATTTAGTTTAGTTTTTTTTTTTTTAAATAATGTGCAAGTATATTTGTAGGGGGAGGAATATGCATCACACCTTCTGACCACTCCATCAATGGACCACCCCACCTGGTCTTTGGTACTTCTCTCCTAGAAGTGTACCCTCCCCTCATCTCATGAGATCAGTGCTCTTACATTAAAACCTGCTCATGGGCTGGGGTTGTGGCTCAGTGGTACAGCGCTTGCCTACCACATGTGAGGTACTGGGTTCAATTCTCGGCACCACGTAAAACTAAATAAATAAAATAAAGGTGTTGTGTCCATCTACAAAAGAAATTTTAAAAATAATAAAACCTGTTCAATTTCCTTTTATCTTCAAAACAAAACAAGCCCTGCCTTTTTCCGGCCCCCCACTTCTCTCCTCTCTTTGACATCAGATTCAGGTTTTTGGCAGGACAATCTGCACTTGGGTTCTCTGCTTCCTCCTGGTTTCTCCTTCTTCCTGTTGTAGTATAGCTTCCATCTCCACCATTGTTCTGGTTAATGGCCATGTCCCTCTAACTGCCCAGTGCAATGGACATTGTCCCACTTTAGTCCTGTTTGATCTCTGTGGCATATGGTTCTTTCTTCAGACTGCTTTCTTTGTGACTTTCAGGACACAATTCCAAAATTTTTCCATAGGACTTTGACTCTTCCATTTCTCTTATCCTTCTGATTCCTTAAGCTTTGGTGCTCCCAAACTCTGTCTCTCTCTTTCCCTTCTGCAAATGTTCATCCACACCCAGTAGCTCCATCAATGCCCTTGTCCCCTACCCCCTGTATCTTTATCTGTAGCCTGTACCTTGTTCAGAATTTGCATGCAATTTCTAACAGGCTATTGGAATAGCTCTACATTAATGATACATAGGTACTTAAAATTCATACAAAATTGAACTCATCTGTCCACTGTTCCTTGCAGAAAAAAAAAATGAGTTCTTCTGTTTCCCACTTCAGTTATTGGTGCCATGATTCATCCTTTAGCTCGAAGAATGAACCTGGGAAAGGACAGGCTATGTGCTTAGCAGGGCACAAATGTGGAGCCCCCCTATTATTAAAATAATGTAAAGCCAGTGAAAGCAGAGTATTAAACCTACCACAGTAGTCTAACTACAAATCACATGCCCATGAAGCCAGCCTGGGAACATTGGATACTTCCTCTCCTACACTCACTCCCCGACCCCCTCATCAGGCCCCCCGACATTTCTACTTTCCAAGCAAACAGTTGTCATGTCCTCACTGCTCCAGCCTCATTGCCCTTCCTCCTTAGTTCAGTCTCCTTTCAATCTGGTCTGAATGTGGGTAGGATCCCCTGGCTCTCTTCCTACTTTCAACCTCTCTTGTCTGCAGTCAAATCCTTCCTAATACCCCCAGAAGGGGATTTCAGAGGCACAGCCTGGATCTGGATCATGTTATTCTCCTTTTTCTCTCCCCCCACTTTTGTGTGTGTGTGTGTGTGTGTGTGTGAGTGTGTACCAGGAATTCAACCCAGGGGTACTTAGACACTGCACCACATTTCCAGCCCTTTTTATTTTTTATTTACAGGTAGGGTCTTGCTAAGTTGTTTTGGGTCTCGCTAAATTGCTGAAACTGGCTTTGAATTTGCATTCCCCCTACCCCAACCTCCTGAACCACTGGGATTACGGGTGTTTACCTCTGCACCCCGCCTATATTATTCTATTGTTCAGTAGCCTTCAATGGTTTCCCTTTGCTCTTTTCTTGTACATGACATATTTTATGCCTTTGTGACTTTCTCTCTCTCTCTCTGCTACATGGACCCTCCTTGACCTTATCAACTTGATCAACTATATTCTTTTTTTTTTGCGGTGCTGGGGATTGAACTCAGGGCCTTAGTGCTTGCGAGGCAAGCACTCTACCAACTATATCCCCAGCCCCTATATTCATCTTTGTAGAATCCACTTAAACATGACTTTTTATGTGAACCTTTCTTCCATCTTGTTAAAGCCCAACACAGCATATATGACATAATGCTGTAACTATGTGTTTGTGTCCTTATCTCCAATAGACAGTAAGACAAGGAAAAGTACTGTGTAACATTATTTCTGCATTACCATTGGCTAGCATGCCATGGGGCATGTTAGAGGTGCTCGAGAAGGAAATAAAGACTAGTCTCTGTGTTTTAAAAACTTCCTTAAGTCTTAAATGTCCACTTTCGAGCTACCAAATTTTGCATGTGAACAAATTCTTCTTGCATATTATATTTCATACAACTTTCTTGATTTCTGAAAATGTTACAAGTTTAGGAGGAATGAGTGTCTTGTGAGTCAGCCTGTCCAGGCCTTCACTGTGTCTGGTGATATCCTGCCTTGTACTCACCTGGCACTACCTGCTTCTGCGTGAAGAAGTCTTCACTGTTCTGCAACATTTTGAATGGCAGATGGAATTGCAAATTGTTGGTTGTTCTGCCTCAAAGAATGTGGAACGGTTATCTCCCCAAGGCATTTGCTATTTTCATCTGAAAAAACCCACCAAGACTCATTTAAGGTCGCCTTCATTCACAGTCTTAAAATACCATGTATGGTCACATCTTAATTTCTGATTAACAGTGACACAATAGGGACGTCACATTCTAGACTTTGATCATTTGGTCCTAAAACCTCACTATTTACATAAACTCATTCTCATTAAAAACATTAAATTTTTGTTGCTTTGAAAATTAGAGGGCTGGGAATATGGCTCAG
>JAJEJO010003682.1:128939-148415 GCA_020662805.1 Glaucomys volans
AAAAAAAAACAAAAAAAAAAAAAAAAAAAAAGGCTGAGGACGTGGCTCAGTGATTGAGTGCCCCTGGGTTCAGTCCCCAGTACAAAAAGAAAAAAAGAATGATCACACATCTATTCTTAAATAGCTCAAAAGTGATGTCACAGGGATTACCAGCTTCTGCACTTGACTGCTTTAAGATAGTGACTAAAATAGGCACACGAAGGCCTCATCCAAGCTACAGGCGTTTTGCAAGATTGAACACCCATGCACTTGGCTTCCCAAGAAGGTGGCAAGATCCAATGGGAGATAGGGTGGCACTTCATTTCTGCCTGTCTACGCCCATGAATTCCAAACTTTTAAAGTTCCCATCTATATTTAACAGGAATACCATAGAAACACTCTAAGTGGGACAAATTTTTTCAGTTTACTATTTATTCTTTGTTTATGAATTTGGGCACCTGGTTGCTAACCTGGCTCTTTAAAAATGAGCAGTAGAGAGATTGATGTCTGAGGTAGGGCTAGACAGCTGTAGGAAGGCTCTTTAAAGGAATTATATCAGATTCATAGTAAGACTCACTTAAATGTAGTCAATTGTATGCCTTAATATTTGAATACTAGCCATCAATCCAAGCTTCATTTTTCTGGCTTATTATGACTTTTTACCTTCATAAAGTGAATCATTATGTTTACTGGAAAACACATTGTCAGACTGAGTAAGTAGTGGTTAATATTTACTAATTTTTTAAATTTTGTGGTGCTGGGGATTGAACCCAGGGCCTTGTGCTTGCGAGGCAGGCACTCTACCAACTGAGCTATATCCCCAGTCCAATATTTACTAAATTTTGGGCAGGGGGAGTTTAAAAATTTTTTTTAATTTGTTAACAAATTTGTAACAAATTCTAATTTGTTCTAATTAGTTGTACATAAGAGTAGAATGCATTTATACATTTTGATAGATCATACATAAATGGAGTGTAATTTCTCATTTTTATGATTATACATATTGCAGGATCACATCGGTCATGCAGTCATATGCACATGAGGTAATAATGTCTGTTTTACTCTACTATCATTCCTTCCCCCATACCCCTTCTTCTCCCTTCACTTCTCTACCTAATAAATTCATTTCATCTCATAAAGGAATTCACCTCAAGTTTTATTTTAAAGATTTGGAATATTTTTATTTCAGCTAAGGGTGCTTTCTTTCTCTAGCTTCAGAAGGAAACTACAATTCTGTAAAAGCTAGAGAAGAAAAATGAACTTCCTTTATTCCAGTATTTAAATTTCTAAGTCTTTAATCTGTTTTATCCAAATCCTTTCTCTTTTTTGAAAGGTCAAGGTCAGATTTCCTAGTGGGCCCCTGAAATCCTTACCATACTTCCTCAAGCATTCCTAGTCCTGGGCCTGGCATACAGTGAATACTTAGAAAATGCTTATTGAGGGCTGGGGATATAGCTCAGTTGGTAGAGTGCTGGCCTTGCAAGCGCAGGGCCCTGGGTTTAGTCCCAGCACTGAAAAAAATAGAAAAAAATATGCTTATTGAATGAAAAATGCGTTGCATTTAACCTGTATCTTAAACCTGGTAAGGTTCTGGCCGGGACACAGTTTGTAGCAAGAGTAGATTAGATTATTTCACAGTTCTGGGTTGTTAATCATTACCTAGGGTGATCCAGGAAACTGGGCTTAATTAGCAAGTTAGCCACTTTTCTAATATTCATGACTTGTTCTGAAAGCCGGTCCTAATTTCCAATCCAGTATTTGTGCCCTGGGAAAACAATCTTTGCTCTGAGCACATTTTAGAAGTTGTAGAAATGCTAGTAAAAACCATCTCTTTTCTCAAACAGGAGCAGTTTTGCCTCCTCTCTCCCAACCATAATGCCCTTGGCCTTGGAGATGAATTAACTCTAGGACTGTAGTTCATCTAGAAGAAAAGCGCAGCCCCTCCTGGAGGGAGCATTAATTTGATCATGGCTGCAGCGCTTGCTGCTGCCGAGGCTGCTAATCAGATTTATGAAGACCAGCCCACCCAGCACCGAGCACGGCTGCATTTTTATCACATCAGAAACAAGTCAGCACTAGGTCTCCCTCTAGAAGTAGGTGCTGTTTCAAATATTGGGCTTTTTGCCAGCCTGAGATGTTGCAGGATGTGTGCTGTCTTCGGTATGGCTAATGAAACGCCAGCGTAAGCCTCCATTCTAGTGAGGATCTAGGACTAAATGATTTTCTCAGTGGTCCTTTTGGAAATCATGAAACACGGAGCTGACAATCCAGTCATCTGGATCCCACAGGATTTTTTTGTTCATGTGGTGATAGTTACCGTGATTTGATTGACCTATGACTGCCTAATTAGTACCTTAAACCTCATCAGCAGCACATCTCATTTTTTAGCAATCATTTCTTGAGCACATATTATGTGCCAAGCATGGCTATGTACAGTGGTTACATATTTTATATTTAAGGAAGACCAGGTTTATCTTAAACATACATGCTATTGGTAAAATAAACAAGGGTTCAAGTTTAAGATGCTGGAATATCAAGGGTATTTTTTGGTTTGTTTGTAATGCTGGGGGTCAAACCCAGGGCCTCATGCATGTCAGGCAAGTGCTCTACCATTGAGCTATATTTGTAGCCCCCAAAACAATGACCTATTTATCTAAATAAAGCAAAAGCACATTTATAAACATAAACAGTTATAAAGTTCTAGGAGGAGGCATAATAAATAACAGTAAGTATTTTAGGGGGAAGATACAGGAATTGTTTGGGGTGGGAGTTAAAGGGGACTCTTGCCTCACTCATCATTTTTATTTTTTTAAAACAAGGAGAATGCATGCATCAGAACAAAAATTCTAACTTAAACTTCTGAAGAACAAATGTGTGTCATAATTTGAAGAAAGTAGGCTATAGAAGTTGCCTATAATGTTGACTAAGTCTGATGTTTTTTCTTTGAAATACAAATTCAAAGTTCAGCAAATTAAAAATTCACTAGTCATCAATGGATTTACTGAAAGACATGACAAGCTTTTACTTTGGGACCATGGTAAGTCCCATCCCTCTGGTGCCTTAGTTTCCTTATCTATGAAACAGGTACAAAGTTCAGGTGCCTTAAGTCAGCACTTGAAGTTTGACCCCTATATAATCTCACGGTGGTCTCTGCATTCTCAGTCTATCAGCCTCCCTTCCTACCCCACCCACTTCTAGCCTCAACATACCATTTGCACAATTCAAACCCTGTATTTTGGATCCTACATTTCCTTCCAACTGGAATGACTTGTTCTCTGCCAAGCCAGCCTTTCCTCCTGTCTATAGTTCAGCTCAGATATCTCCTTACATGTGGCACCTTCTCAACCCTACTGCCAATTGGTACGATACTTATGCCAATGGGAGAGATTTTTCTAGAACAGATGGGCCATGAAACTAGGCACTCTGTCTCTGGTACTTAATATGTCCTCAGAAATTGCAGAGTGCAGAGCATACTGTAGCTGTGCAATGAGTAACTGTTAAATGAAAAGCTAGTATATGAATACTGTTTTTGTTTTGTTTTGGGGATACTGAGGATTAACCCAGGCATGTCTACCACTGAGCTACACCCTCAACCTTTTTTGTACATTTTTTTTTTGGTACCAGCGATTGGACCCAGGGGCACTGAACCACTGAGCCACATCCTCAGCCCTTTTTATATTTTATATTAAGTTGCTTAGTGCCACCACACCTGGCTCCCTTTTTCTATTTTGAGGCAGGCTCTTGCTAAGTTACCCAATCAGGCCTCCAACTTGGGGATACTCCTGTCTCAGCCTCCCAGGACTCTGAGATTACAGGTGTCCACCACTGTACCCTGCTGAGCACAGTTATATACTACATTCCAAGTGCCTTGAGAACATCTTAGTTTAACCAGTACACAGCTGCTACCTTGCAGGTGCTCATCAAATACCTGTCAGGAACAAGGGAATGAATGCTTTGGACTCTGCCCATTGAGCTTTCTGAGGAGAAACCATTTATGGATGATTCTTTGACCAAGGTGAATCATGGAAATACACTTTAGTACTTTAAAAAGCACATACACAGCCAGGCATGGTGATGTGCATCAGTAATCCCAGCAACTCAGGAAGCAAGGCATGAGGTTCAAGTTCAAGGCTAGCCTCAGCCATTTAGTGAGGCCCCATCTCAAAATAAAAAAAAAATTAAAACAAAAAAATACACATTTCACTTTATACCGTGGGAAATATATAGTTTGCTGTGATTTACGTATATGAAGTATTAACACAAAGTATTAATGCAACATATACTTGTTCAGTGACTGCTCTGTAAAGAGGACAGCATAGACAATGTGAGGACTATCAAGAAGTGGTCTGATGTTCAGTCATTTTAAAAGCTCAACTGGTGACAATATGATGTTAAGTCAATGATTAGCAAAGTCTTGGTCGCTCATCTGTCATAAGCTTCATGAGGTTGCTAGCCTAAATCAGTAAGGTAAAACTGCTTCCCTGGAGGGCAATCTGAAATATATTTTAATTTGAAATGTACATAACTGAGTTTGACTGGAAAATATACCAAACCATGTGCATATAAAGATGTTTACAATATTGTTTTATTACAGAAAAACTGGAAAAAAATCTAAAAATCAGTAGAAGATTAGTTAAAATAACCATATGAGACCCATGTGATGGAACACCAAGCAGTTGCCTGAAAACAAGGGGGCCGACTTCTACAACACCAGATGTGGGGAGAGGAAGGTTCCAATTACAAAAAAAAAAAAAAATTACAACGTATATATCATGTACAGTCATGTAATTCTCAAGGGACTAAAAGGAGGACCACTCAGGATTTGTCTACATAGCCCAAAGTATTAATCTGCCTTTTTCCCCTTATTTCATTTTTTTTTCTATTTTGAACATGTATAACCCTTGTTCTAATAAAATATTTATTTTTTGCATTGAGGATTTAACCCAGGGTGCTTTCCCACTGAGTCACATCCCTAGCCTTATGTTTTGAGACAGTGTCTTGCTGTCTCCTAAATCTCTGAGATTACAGTCATGTGCCACCATGCCTGGTTTAAAATATTTTAAAACTGAAACAGTTTCTTGTGGTCCCATTCTCAAGAACGACCCTCTAAGCTTAGAAGTTCACTTTGATAGATTCCACAACCTAGATGGAGATATTGGGCAATGTTCACATCCAAGCGGAGTCCATGCTCTGGGCAGAGAAACCTTGAAAAAATAAATCATGCCTGCTGGTGTTCCTTAAAATATGCCAGTACTTTATGGAAACTTGAGTTGGGGTTAAGTAGGAAGTGTTATGGTTTGTCTGGGTTTAAATGCAATGTTATGGTAGCAATAATTTTTGTTAACTACTTCCTTTGCTTCTGTGTTCCAATCAAAAAATGCTAAGCTGCCTTCAGAGTTCAGACTTTCCCCCACTCAGAGACACGCCTTTATGTAAGTATTCGAATCTTTCAAGTTGTCTTTATATTAGTTTGCTCCCCAAAGTGGGATGAGAAAAAATTCATTTTGCCAAGAATAAAATTTAGTATACACATTTCCATACTGCTGGATAGAATGTATGATGATGATCAAGAGTTCAAGAACGGAACTGGGGGGCTGGGATTGAAGCTCAGTGGTAGAGCGCTTGCTCAGCACGTGAGAGGCATGCACTGGGTTCCATCCTCAGCACCACATAAAAATAAATAAAAGTATTGTGTTCAACTAAAATAAAGAAAAATAACAGAACTGGGATTTTATAAAGGAAAACGTTTTATTTAAAACATAATATTACCCAAGCACTGTGGTACTCATGGATAATCCCAGATACTCAGGAGACTGAGGTAGGAGGTCTGTAAGTCGGGGGTCAGCATGGGCAACTTAGTGAGACCCTGTTTCAAAATGAAAAATAAAAAATAAAAAAGGAGGATATAGCTCAGTGGTAGAGCACCCCTGGGTTCAATCCCAATTACCACATAAATATCCATCATATCTAAATAGATTTACTTTTTAAATAGTGACTTGTAAGTAATTAAACTTGCCATTTCCAAGTGAAAGCAATTATAGTTTTAATCCTGAATTTCATCTTGCCCATTTTTATTTTTCCTTCCCTGGATGAGTCATAATGCAATAAGACTAGCAGAAAGCTGAACCTGGATGTCATAAAGATCCTCAAGTGTTTATCTTTAGATATGGAATGTTTATACAGCTTTCCCAAGCTTTGAGCTTCTTCCCATGGTACAAACCTCTGGAATTCTCAAACACTGGTTTGGTTGTTGGATTTATGGGCTCCATTTAACTTCCATTTCTATTCTAGAAAGTTCGCAGTAAAATGATACTTTTAATTGACTCACTAAACTGAGAATCAAGAGAAAGTTTCGATTTAAGTTAGCTATCACTTTAACAGAAATAATCTGGATTTCTGGTTGGCTTATTACAAAGTCCTAGAAATTGCTTGTACACCATATAGAACTAGTGTTTTTAACCCACTAGTTCTTCTAGTAATCAGGCTTATATTTTGTTTTCCTACAAAAATCAAGTAAGCTTTTTAAATAACTACATTTTGTAACATAAAACTTAATATCAAAATTTTGGTGCATTTAAGTGTGGCCCAATTTTTAAAACATGGTAAGTTTTTGAGGACTCTTAAAATAATTCCACTGAAGCTGGAGAACATGTTGCTAAGTGAAATAAGCCAGACTCAGAAAGCTGAAGGTTGAAAGTTTTCTTTCATATGTGGAAACTAGAAAGAAATAAGGAAATATTTAAAAGTGGGGGTGGGGGAATCCCACAAAAATAGAAGAGAGATCAGTGGAGTAGAGGAAGAGGATTGAAGGGGAGGGAGGAGGGACAGGAAAAGGGAGAAACTGCAGAATGAAATTGTCCAAATTATGCTGTGTACATATGTGAATATACCACGGTGAGTTCCACCTTTATGTGTATCAATAGAGCACCAATTAAAAAAAAATAGCAGACCAGCAGAGAAGAGAAAGAAGGTAAGGGAGGAGGGGAGGGAAAGTGGAAGAACTGGAGATTATAATGGAGCAAATTATTATTCCATGCATAAGTGAATATGTCAGAATGAACCCCGCTAGTATGGATAACAGTAACGTATGTAATGACTGCAACCTTATGTTTACATAGTTGGCTATTGTCAAAAGATACTTGTCCTAAAAAAGATGTTTGGTAACATCTCAGTGATAAAGCATTTCTGTTTGGCTAGCTTGTCCTTTGTTTTCTTTCAAGCAGAATTACTTTCTGTAAAATGTTTACTGACATGTTCAAAATATTTAACGTACAGTGTAGGCCATTTGTGTAAAGAAATTAGTCAATTCAGAAAATGATCTGCTGTACATGATGGTCCACTCAATAGCACCTAGGATGGGTTAAAAGAGCAGATTGTTTTGAAAGGAAGGGTGCAAGGGAAGCAGTGCTGTCCTGGAAGTTCCTTTCCATCAATCTGCCTTGGCCTTTCCACCAACCAGCTGTGTAGCCCGGCTAAGTCTCCTAGTATTCCTCAGTGAATGAGGGCCCAGGACCAGGAAACTCCCCAAATCTTACATTTCGGAGCTCCTCTTTCCTGAATGAGGGGCAATGTCAGGGAGAAAATCATGATTCTGAGCTGTCGCCTGCATTTAGCTGGTCATAAATTGCATTTACTGCTTTTCCAACTGTATCTTTTCCCAAATAATTCAGCTGGTAGATTTTTAATTTTTTTTTTTTTTTACTGTTTCGCGGGCTAAATATTTTAACATTTTCACCGTAAGAAGTAACAAAGTAACACAGTACTAAAGATTAGATTGTGCCCTGCCACGCCTGTAATCCCAGTGGCTCAGGAAGCTAAGGCAGGAGGATGGAGGGTTGCCTTAGCAATGGCGAGGTGCTAAGCAACTCGATGAGACCATGTCTCTCTTTTTAATTAATTTATTTTTATTTTTACAGACTGCATTTTGATTCATTCAAATGAGATACCGCTTTTCACTTCTTCGGTTGTACACGATGTAGATTCACACCATTCATGTAATCATACATGCACATAGGGTAATGATGTCTCATTCCACTATCTTTCCTTCCCCCAGAGACCCTGTTTGTAAATAAATTCAAAATAGGACTGGGGATGTGCCTCAGTGGTCGAGTGCCCCTGAGTTCAATCTTGGTACCAAAACCAAACCAAAACAAAACAAAACAAACTTACTTAGATTGTAAGTCTTGGTGCAATGCTGGGATGCCTGGAGAGAGAGAGCTTTGAAGTACAGTGTGTATGCTGCCCTTAAAGTGGTGGCCACCTAGTGAATAGGGCATAAAGTGCAGTCAACCTCCTCGCTGCTGGCCTTTGGTGATTGTCAAAGTGAACTACAGTTGTGTGTGTAACTGTGTCAGATACTGCTGTGAATTTTGAACACTTAATCCCAGAATGTAGATGAATATGAAGGATACTATCTATCTCTGGTCAAAAACTCTGTACAATGTGATTACATATGGTTAATGTATTAAACTTTGTATAACTGAAAATTTCTTCATTTTATAGGATCATCAAAGACAGGTTGTCAGGGAAGCACAGTGCATCTGAAGGGCCATTTCACAGTCAATGAGTGACACTCAAGAAGACATAGAGTTTCAAGATTTTCCTAGAAGAGAAACACTAGGCACAGTGGACAGGCGGGTATGGAGGGAGAAGTCCTACTTAGGCTACTTGCTGTGGCAGAAAAAAAATCGCTAATCACTTTCTGTTTCTTATAAGGAGTGAGACGCAGCAGAGGGGTGAGGGCAGGAAACGCACAAGCCAGCAGAAGCTCTCTTCTGGGAAATTCGAGCAGGCAGTGCTGCTGCAGGGAGCCTCCAAGCTTGCGAGGGAAGCAGCCGGTGAGACTGTGCTCAAAGTTCTTACGTTCATTGCTACAAAGCACAGAGTTAGGGCTAGGAAAGAATTCTGGTGAGCAACATAAAGTGAATGACTATAACAAAAACAGTGCCCTAGTCAAGCTTGGCCAGGAAGGAAGAGGGGCAGGTGTGGGGTGTGCATACAGGAGGCTTTGATCAAACTCATTTGTTTGATGACTAGGGATTATTGAGAGGCCTACAGGTTATATTTGGGTCTATGTTAAATTGTGTAGGTATATGTAAATATACATCTTTATAATAATTGTAAAGGCTTTCAAAAAAAATTTTTTTTCCTTAGCTCCTTAATGCAGTCAGTTGTCTGGAGGAAGCTTGACAGAACAGGAAGGAAAGGATTTCCCTCCCTCTGGCTCAGTGAGCTGTACTTGGGAAGTGTAGCTATTGGCAGTTCAGGACCCTGACCTTCCCTGGGAACAACTCACCCTTATTTATGGCCAGGTGACTTGGAAAATAGCAACAGTCTGGTCAACTCAAACCTGTGGCAGGGGAGAGTGACCCAGTACAAAGGCAAGAGGCTAGATCAGAGGGAAATGAGAGCAAGATAATGAGTTGTGTGAGTTTGGTTTGGAGATGTTTTGGAGAAAAGGGAGCTTCAAGAAAGGAAGGATTTTTGTGGCTGCTATTGAAGGTGTTAGTTATTGAGAGGGGGAGATTATATATATATTATTGGGGATTGAACCCTGGACACTTTACCACTAAGCTACATACCTAGTCCTCACCTCCTCAGTTTTGAGACAGGGTCTTGCTAAATTGCTAAGGCTGACCTTGAACTTGGGATCCTCCTGTCTTAGCCTCCCAAGTCTCTGGGATTACAGGTATGAACCAGCATGCCCAGAAAAAAAAAAAAAATGTATATTTTTAATCTGACACAAATTGCATTCCCACTTGGCAATCTCTTTAAAACTCGAGATAAATATTCCAATTGTTCTCAATGACACTTTAGAGGGTCTGAGCATAGGGTGAACTGGTTTCACAGTATAGTGTAGTTAAAAATATTGCTTCATTGCTTGTTCGCTTCAATTCAGAGTCAATTTATGCAAGTGAATCAATATTTAGATTGCTCCACACTGTGCTAAGTTCTATAAAAGACAAAAAAGGACACATGCTCTGTATCCTCATGGAACTTACTATCTGGACAGACATATGGCACTATTAGCCCACTGACAACATAAGGGAGGATCTTAGGGAAGGGGATTTGGGCTAGGCTAGAGAGAGAAGCCTTCAGGGTGTGCTGTATGGCAGAGGTAGGTCTGAGAGAGTAAGTGAATGGAATTTCAAGGCAGGCAGTGCTACAGCAGCAATGTCAGAAGGGGCCACAGCTGTAGCTTACAGGATGCAGCAACAGCAATGACTTGAAGGGTTTTTGCAACACCTTACTCTTCTCAAAGCCTTTCACATGAGTTTGCTCAGAAGCCCTGAGAAGTAGACTAGCCTATTATTCGCACTTACAGCTGAAGCAAATGAAGATCTGAGAATCAGAGAGGCTGTTCATCATCTGAGGTCATGCAGGGGGCAAAGCAGGATTTCACTCATCTTCTGAGCCTTGGTCTATCATCCAAGGGAAGGAAGGACTGCTGAGGCAGGATGAAGAGGGTTTAGGGTCCCCTCATGTCTCAAAGATACTGATGAGGATGGTTCAGTTACTTTAAGAGAGACCAAAGTCATCATGACTTAAATAACAGGTTTGCTTTATTTCCACTTACAAGTTTAGGCCTGTAGGTCATCCAAGGGAGTCAGGCACACACAGCTTTACCCCACAAGGTCACTGTGCTTGTCCGCATCTACGTGCCCACTGCTCTGTGCCACAGAGAGCTGATCTGCATGGGAATATCAGCCAGTAAGAGCCTGGGCAGGTGGGGAGAGTGACATGAGAGTACTTACACCCCCTGATTCCCTGCCAGGTTGTCACAGATGGCTGGATCCCTTGACCAAAGACAATAGTTCCTGTTAAGCAGCCCTCCCACAGTCTGTGTTCACTCGTCACCCTTTTACCCTCAGGCTGAGCATGGTGATGACCTCTGCCTGATGCTGACTCTGGGCTGCTGCATGGTCCTTGTGGCTTTTTTCTACCCTGCCCACATCTATAAATGGCCCTAATTAAAATGTCCCAAATGTCATTCAAAGAGGTTGTATCCTCTTTTTCCTAATGGGATCCTGATACTGCCAGCCGAGGACCTGTTTCTCCTGCCTTGTTTTGCCAGGTTATCTTTGTATGGGGTTGTAGCTATATTCCAGATCAAAGACGGGAAAAAATCATATAACAATCAAACAAATGGAGGATGTTATTAGTTTCCTATTGCTTCTGTGAAAAATTGCCACAAACTTAAAAGGCTTAGAACATCACAAATGTAGCTTATGGTTCTGCAGGCTAAAAACAAGACATGGTTAAGCTCCTCTCTGGACTCTCCGGGGGAGAATCTCTTTCCCTGGTTTCCAACTTCTAGAGGCCCTTTTATCTATCTTCAAAGCCTTCAGGGTCAGGCCAAGTCTTCCTCATGCCACCCTCTCTCTCTTTCTCCTGTCTCCCTCTTCCACTTTTAAAGACCCCTGTGATTGCATTGGGACTACCTGACAACCCAGGTTAATCTCTTCACCTTGGGTGTGGCTGATTAGTACCTTATTTCTGTCTGTGACTTTAATTTCTCTTTGCCATGTAACTTTACACACTCAAGGGTTCTGTGGACACGGATATCTTTTGTGGCCATTATTCTGCCTCCCACCAAGGGCAGATAGCTTCCTTTTGAAGTGGCACCCCGACAGTTGCACCGAACACCTACTCTTAGATCCTCTTGGTCAGAATTTAGTCACATGGTTATGTTGAACTGAAAGGGAGGTTAAAATATGGTCTCCCCAGCTAAGCAACTATGTGCCGAGTTAAAACATGGGAGAGTTCTATTACCAAGAGGAAGTAGCGGGGAGATGGGTACTGGACAACAGTTTCCAGCCTGTGCCCCATAAGCCTTGCTTGTCCTTGCCAGAATGTGCTTCCGGAGTTCCTTCACTTTATTTTGCCAGCTTGGTGCCTTTGCCTAATTGTTCTCACCTCTGAGCTGCCCTTTTCCTGGAATTGGTTTCGAATCTACGAGGAGAAAATTATCTCCTAGTGGACCACATCAGCTACCTCCTGGTCAATTTGTTCTCTGATATTTATATTGATTTTTTGATATGACTAGTTGGGTTCCAAATGCTTTTAACCTGACCTTTGGTAACAGGGTTTCCAGTTACCTCACTGGTGCACCCATACTCTGTGATCTCCCCAGTCTACTGGCCATCTTCTTATTCTACCTCCCATGTCTAGCATCTTAGATCCTTCTTGCCTGCTCCCATTATTGTACCAGTCTCAGTGGCTATTGTCTGGCCACTACTCAGTTCCAAACTTGGCTCTCTTACTCTTGCCCTCACACATCCTCTGCTCCGAGATGCTCCAGATTCAGTCTAGACTACTCTGCGTTAGTCTCTCAGGTAAAGACGTCTCATGTGTTGGTCTCTGCATATAAATATTTCATAGAGGAGTTAAAATGATCTTTTAATCATATTATCAGTTGACTATCATGTACAGACAGGTACTAGTCAGATTTCTTTGACAGAATGCCTGAGATAATTGACTTAAAAGGAGGAAAGGTTTATTTTGGCCCACAATTTTCAGAGTTTTCAGTCCATGTTTGCTGGGCCCTGTGGTGGCACAGCACATCATGGTGGGAGTGCACGTGGAGGAGGCCTGCTCACTTCATAGTGACTAGGAAGCAAAAAGAGAAACCAGAAAGTGACAGGGCTCCAATGTCCTCTTCAAGGACATGCCCACTCAAGTGACCTAACTTCATCCCTCTAGGCCTCACTTCTTAAAGGTTCCTATAGCACCATGGGCTGGGGACCATGCCTTTAACAGATGGGGCTTGGGGGGACATTCCAGATCCACACTATAGCAAGATGCTTTATGTCTTTACTTACTTTGCATATTTAATATAAGGAGTGCTGCAGTGATTTATCCACAAAGCATCATCCCCTGTATTTAAGATAATTTTCTTCATATACAGGTTCAACTATGGAATTATTAGGTCTCAGTGACAGATTTTGATACATACCGTCAAATTGCTTTGCAATGTATAAATGATACTGAATGTGTAAGTTCAGTGTAAGTGTATCACTGAATAATAAGTGTATTGTTGAATGTGTAAGTTCAATGTATAAGTGATCACTGAATCTTACCTAGGTCACACCTTGAAGAATGGGAACAATGGGTATAGCAAGTAACAGAAGTTAGAATGCTTTTCCCAACGTTACCTAGGAATAAGATTTTTCACATATGCACATTTTTTAGACAACTGAAGCTTATTATTTTAAATAATAGACTTTAGAAAGTACAACCAGGTGTAATTGTAGTTTTTCCAAAGTACATTACTGCTTCCTAACCTCTTCCAACTACAATGCCTGGGGCAGGGGGCAGTCTGCTGAGATGAGGGGTTTATCTTGCCTTTGCACTTGGTTCCACAATGAGGGTGTTTTCCTGATGCCTGGGGATTTTCCTGCCTCTCCAGAACTCCATGGCCAGTTAAGTCCTCCCAGCCAGCAAACAAAAACTCCTCTCTCTTTAGCTATTTCCACATCCCCTGACCTATTCCTTCTATAGTCTCTGATCACTGAAAAGGAAGAACAATTGAATATTGCTTTTGGAAACAAACAACGACCACAAAAAGCCCATGCTTGCAACATTATCTGTGTACAAAGTTGAAAGTCAGTATCCTATGGGAAGCTGGAGTGTGTTCCATCCAGCCTTAACGTTGGAATAAAAAATTTAGACTTTGGGAGTTGTATTTTTGACTCTCTGAGTCATTTTATACACTGGTCATGGGTGGAGGTTTGCAAAAGTCTCAATGCTAGATAGGTGGAGCATTACGATTGTATACTTTAAGAGAAATTTCTGGGGTGGTCCTTCCTGTAGAAAAATTTCCTTCTATTCTTTAGGATCTGCAGGGAAATAGATTCTGCATTTTTCTTTAATAACCTACCTTTTAATGAATTTCATACTTGTGCAAAATTAAAGCTCTTTTTTGAATTTATAAATCCCATTTTTATTAAGATAGAAATGGCTCCAGCTGTTCTTTCTCTTTCATGTATCAGTGTTGATGTATATTATTTTTTATTAAAAAATGTGGGGGCAAATTCCTTTACAATTATCCCTCTGAAGGATAGCATTCATGAACAGAAGCAGTGTGCTCTGTTATAAATCACACATGCAAAAAAGTTAATGTGAAATCAGTCTTTTTTTTAAATGAAATGTTGGTTATTTTATACTAAATAATAAGAACATGATTGCTATTCTTTTAAAAACAAGCAGATTTTTTTTACAACAAAAATACCCACAAATTGTGAAAAGTAGTTCAATATTTATCTTTTTGAATATTGTTCCAATGTCATTTGGGGAAAACAGAGCCCTCTGGATAAGAGAATGAGACTGTAGGAAAGTGACTGTAACTGCAAGTTACATTTTGAACTGTGTGCATTTTATTCAAAATGGAATAATAGTTTTACAAATAAAGCAAATACAAATAAATAAAAAAGAACAATCTAGAATGTACATCTGCATTCCTTCCTAGTGCTACAGATCGTTACTTAATGTTTAAATTCATTTGACTAAAATGATTTTTATTTATTTATTTATTTATTTATTTAATTATTTTTTTGGTACTGGGGATGGAACCCAGGGGCACTTAACCACTGAACCACACCCCAGCCCTGTTTTTTATTTTATTTTTTTGAGACAGGGTTTTACTAAGTTGCTTAGAGCCTTACTAAGTTACCAACGCTGGTTTCAAACTTGCAATCCTCCTCAGGCTCCCAAGCTGTTGGGATTACAGGCATGCACCACTATGCCCAGCTTGAAATGATTTTTAGTAAATACTTATTTAAAATTTTACTTGTCTTATGTACCAACTACTTTTGAGTTCTGAAAGAGATAAGAAGGGAAGAGGAAAGGTCTCTGAAAGTAGAGACCATCTCTTTCCTTCCATCTTTCTACAATGATGTGGCATCCAAGTGACCTTTCTCTGACCCAGTTCCTCCCTCCAGCCACATGGAGCAGATCTCTAGTGAGAAGAGGATGCAGGGAAGGGAGGCAGGAGAGGCTAACCTTTGTAGCTCACAAGTTCAGCACAGCTGACGCAGGTTTGTGCCTCAGAAGCCAGAAACACAGGCAGAAGCTTTTGGGTCTTAACTCTGCCTAACTGTAGCAGGTGGCATATTTATTTTCACGCTCAACAATTTCATTTTTAATGGCAATAACTTGCTCTTCTAATTGTTTCAGTTGATCAGCTTTTTCTTGTCTACTTAAATTCAAATCTTGGATCTTCTTCTCTAAATCTGAAAGAAGAAAATGAAAGAAATGATATACACCCATCTGGAAGATTCCTCCTGGACATCCACATTATACCGAACAGAGATTTATGTGTCTCTTCAAGATATATTTAGCTTTGTGCTTTGACCCAATGGATGAAACATCTCTTTCTGCCAGCCTTCTCAAGATTTTCACATACATCAGAGAAAATTGATCTTTTTATCTAAAATTTTATACCTAAAGGCATTTTTAAAATGTAAGGCTGGTTAGACTTCCTTAGAAACAAGGCCCTCAGCAACTCAGTGATACCCTGTCTCAAAAAAAAAAAAAAAAAAAAAAAATTAAAAAGGGCTGGGAAAGTGGCTCAGTGGTTAAGCGTCCCTGGTTCTATCCCTGGTAGCGGGGGGCAACAACAAAAAACACTAGAAATGAAAACACACTTAATAATATTATTGATTAGTAAAGTACTGAATTTCCAAAGGTTTATTCTTATTACTTTAACTTCATTTATAAACGTATGTTCTTTGCTTTACAGTTTTCCAAATTTTCAGAAAAAAAGACTGACATTTTTATTCTTCATCTTCCCTGCTAACAGTGAAGTCCCTGAACTCTAAAGCAAAGTGCTACTTGCTTGGCCTCACTCTCATTCCTCCAGCAGTTCATGGCTCTATGGGTTGATCCTTCTGTCCATCGACCATTTATTCATTCTTTATTCAACAAGCTGTTGGGAATTCTAGTAAACTTTAATATGGAGCCCATACAGCAGTGGATAGAAGATCTGAAGAGAGATACAGTTAACAGCAAGATGTGACCTTTTGGAAAGAGACTCTGTCCTTAGGTAGAAGAAGGAAAGTAAATGTCCCACTTCACTTGGTCAGACCACACCAGATAGGTTGGTTTGGACTAATTTTCACACTGGCATATGTGGAAAAGAAAGAGCCAGATTGCTGAAGACATTTGAAACTGTCCTCTGAACAAATATTGAGTTAACTGGTGATGTTTCATGTGGAGAAAAGTAAATTTGGGGCATGTTACTTAGCTCATTGCAAGTACTTGAAAGCCCAGCTTAAGAAAGCAGAGCAGATATATTCTTTGTCATTCTGAGGAAATAAAAACCATCAGGGGGAAGCTCAATGAAGAAAGACTGATTCCGAAGAACATTTTAGTAGTCACAATGATTCCAAGACTGAAGAGCTTCTGTAGAAGGTGAGCCACTAGAAACTTCCAAATAAAAGTCATTTGGGAAAGAAAAGGGGATTCAACATTATATTTGCACTAAAAGAAAAATAAAAGACCCCTGTGTTTCTAGCAGGTAAGTTAATATGGTCAAGCTGGCTACCTCACAGTTCCCTTCCAGGTCTATTCTGCATCCTGCTCTGTATCCTGGAAAGCTAACCTCCATGGATGATGTCACCTGCTCCCTTGAATTCTGGCTTTCATTCATACTTGGCCAGTGGAATGTGCTGGCAAGTGATCAGAGGGAGGACAAGCCATTGAGCAATCCAGTTGGGACTGGCAGAGGAACCTCCCTAGCAGTCCATGGCAAGGATAGGGTTGTTATTTGCAAGCCATCAAATTTTGGGGTGGTTTGTTACACAGTGAATATGTAACTGAGATGACTCTACTTGTAAATACATTATCCAGAATTGTGGCCAATATGCTTTCTGTTTCTTGTTGGAACCCTGACACAAAGTTTTATCAGGGCCCCTGGATGCAGACTGCCATTCTTAAATTTTTTTTTTTTCCTTTCTTGGTACTGGGGATTGAATCATGGGCATTTCACCTCAGTCCTTTTTATTTTTTATTTCAAGATGTCTCACTAAGTTGCCCAGGCTGAACTTGAACCTGCAGCCTCTCAAATTCAAATTGCTGAGATTATAGGTGTGTGCCATGCTGCCACTCAACTTTGATGCTGCCAAAGATTCTCTCTGGGATCTCATGGGCATCTCTTCCTAATAAATGTTCTGCCCCTTCTCAAGCAGAAGAGTAGGGCAGATAGCCAAACCAATGTCTTACTTTTCTATCTTGTTGAGTGGTAAAAATAGCCTTATAATAAAAAGAGAAAATAAAGCAGAATGAGACTCAGAAGTCTTCTAACCTAAACTTCTCTTCCAATCCAATTGGATTAACTGTAAATTTCAGTTAATATGGGTAAGTGGAAACAATTTGGACTAACATAAAATATAGGACGGAAATAATCTTCCTATGTTTTTGCTCTGATAGTAAGGACTGAGGTCTGAGAATAATTTTCATGGTATTGGCTATAGAATGTAAGGTTAAAAAACAAACAAACAAACAAAATAAAACAAAACAAAACAAAACCTCTCTGCCTTTCTGAGTCTTTCCTAGGATTTCCTTTTAAATCTTTGGGAGACAATAAATATGACCATAAGTAAAACTATACAACATGTCACTTGATATTTCTTGACTAGAGGAGTTGAGGACATGATTGCCCAGAAAAGTCATTAATATCAGTTGTGGAAAGAAGATTCTGATTGTACATGTTTTATGTTTACTACACTTTGTGCGCATTGGAATTTTAATTTTAATCAAAATCCTTATTTTTTTGTGGTGGTGGTTGGAGTTTGAACCCAGGGCCTTGTGCTTATAAGGCAAGCACTCTATCAACTGAGCTATATCCCTAGCCGCTTTAATCAAAATCCTTGTCCAAAGAAAATGATTCCTTCTGGATTGCTGCCTACTGATCTATGCTAGGTGACCTAGTGCATTAGAGTCACACGGAACCTACGAGTAATTTACATGAGAGGAAAAATAAGCTGCTTAGGTTAGGACAGGGTCTCTCAACTTCACCACTGTTAAAATTTTGGGCAGCATAATTGTTCTGGGGGAGCTGTCCTGTGCTTTGGAGTAGGTTGAGCAACACCCCTGACCTGACAAGCAAAACTTTCTTCAGACATCTCACCTCTAGTTGAGAACACTGAGTTATGAAAAGGGCATTTCAAGGCAACCAAAAGGAATCTCAGTTTGTTCTGATTAATGCAAGGCTGATGCCCAACATCTACCTTTATAGGTAAATCCACGTGCAAAAGACTTGTTACTTTCCCATCCTGGAAACACAAGACAAATTCCTACTTCACCCTGCTCACAGATTTATGTGTAGTTAAATTGGGTTAATGATAAATTGAAATTGGAATTTCAAAAGGAAGATGGAATTTTAGGATGTCATTGTGAGACTGGTGGGATGGGTACAAGATAGATACCTGTTATTCTTTTCATCTTGTCCTCTGTATCCCCAGCCAATTTCATGGCAGCATCTTTTAGCTGTCTGACTCTTCCGATTGTTTCCTTGGTCAGCCCTGTAGCCCTTGTCTCATGTTGAAAAGCAGTGTACTGTTTCTTCAGCTCAAGAAACTCCTGTAACAGAGATACACTCCCATCAACAGAAAGCATCCATAAAGCATCTACGTAGGCAGAATGATTCTCCTAATACCCTTCATACAAGGAATATCAAGGAAACCATAATCCATTCAGTGTTCCAGAGTCACCCTGATATTTCCAAGGGGATTGTATTTGCATATTTGCCTTTTTCAGGTTGAAAAAAATCCTTAGTTTCCATTAATTAAAAGTAAACTTCTTTGCTTTGAAGTGTCAGTCATTATTGCATGTAAGGCAATTGCCTGTGAGGCACTGTTTGTCCTACACTATCTTAAGGATGGAAAATACAGAAAAAAGAAATGACCTAATTGACAAGATTCCTTGATAAGACTCTCATTCAGATGGTTGAACAGTTGAGCATCTTCAAGTGGTGAGGATTTAGAGGCAGTAAGGATACATTATTTGGTGCAAAAAGGTAAGAGGAGGTTGCAAGGAGGCAGGAAAGGAAGAAGTGTTGATATGAAGAGCTCCCCTGGAATTAGGATAAAAATCTTTGTGGTTGACCATCTACGTTAAGCAGCTGAACAAAGACCAGAGCCAGCCATGGAGTATTGAAGTGGGATATAGGTGAGCAGGAAGCCCTTTCTCAACATTTGCTCTATAGAAAATGTTCTCAACTTCTAAGTCAGTAAAAATTTTACTCAGCAAATTAGGAATTAAAAGCAAGAGAATAAGCAACTGTATAAACACCAACATTTTTCTTTTGTTTAAGCAATTGTATTAATGCAACCAACCAAAGATTTCTTGCAAGAGGATGAGTTGATAGGTTCTTTCAGCAATCTAAATTAATGAGCCACTTTCCGCTATCATCTAATTAACCCACTCTAATGTTTGTAACTTGATCTATTCTTTATGGGGATGACTTTCATTGACTGTTTTCTTTCACTTTTTTTTTTT